>CM043700.1:118479899-118584618 GCA_023935145.1 Bretschneidera sinensis
GACACTTCTCTAAGGGAATAAGTATCGAATTGGAAGATCAGAAACCCACAGTCATCTCGTTCTCATGGATCAATGTATGCTTCCGCTCTATTCTTTCTCGGTGATTTGACATGGAGGATATTGGATGTTTAGGTTTTCTTCTTAAGGAATTTGATTTTGATTTAACCCCATCACGGGGTGTACGGTCGAGACGTAATTTTTGTGCCCCAGACGCTCGGATGTACGCCCCGTGAAATTTTTTAAAAAGCTTAAAATTTAGAAAAAAAAATGCAAGTTAAATGCTCAAGCCCATGGCCTAAGGGTCATAGGTCTTAACCACTAAGCTAGTGTTCTTATTATAATATCATTACACTTCATAAATATATATTACATGTTATTTAGTTTAGTAATAATTACAAACTATTTAATTAATCACTTACAAGTTATAACAATATAAAAATATAAGTTATACTCCATATAATATATATAAATATATATTAATATTTATAAAATTATAATTATCACGCTATAGAGAGTTAGTAAATGTATTAAATTTTGATAAAAATTAATTAATTTAAATTTAAATTATTTTTAATTTTATTGTTCTAATTAATTGATTATTATTATTTTATTAAAATTTTCTCAAAACAATTTAGTTTTAAATAAGGGTAGTTTTAAATCTTATTTCTCAAAACAATTTAGTTTTAAATTTATTTTCTAAAATAGAGTATTTTTTTTGTTACATGTCATATTTTTTTGAGTAAATTCATATCACACCCTTGAGGTTTACTTTAATTACGTTGATTATCCTTTAACTTTAAAAAATTAAAAATACAACCCAACGCTCATCTTCAACATTTCTTTCTTTATCTGAAAACCTAAACACACAAGTTTTTACTTTTCTCACTAAAAATTATTTAATATCTTCTATGATTTCATCAAATTAGCTCTCAATTATCAAAACCCATAATATAAACTTCTTGTTTTTGGTATTTTCAAAATCAAAACACAAAGTTTTGGATTTTTTGTACTCTCTAAAAAACGTGATTCTCTCTCTCCTCATATTTTTGCTCAAAAATCTCTTCAAATCTTCCATATTTTTCTACAAAATCTCATAATCTTCCATACCCAACCTAACACAGTTAGTTCTTTCAGATTTTAGTTGAAGAAAGGGAAAAATGAGTGTTTGGGAGCTAAGAAAATGTGAGGAAGAATTTTTTTAGCTTCTAAACACTTTTTTTTTTCTTTTCTTTAATCAAAATCTCAAAGAAATAACAAAAATAGAGTTTCTTTCATTTAAATCATCATAAGATCTTCTTATTCTCGTTTCTAAATAAAGAAGTAATTGTAAAAAAAATTCTTTTGGATTTTCTCGGTTGCCAAATAATTGATCTCTACTACGTTCTGGTCTAACTGTATCTCTACGTGTAAATATTCGAGCAGTAAATCGAGGCTTTCTTAAAAAGAAATTTCATCTTAAATAGGAGTATTGATCTGCGTCTTATTGTTAGCATGATTGATTCTAGTGTCACTAGGAGTTCGTGTTAAGCAATTGTTTGAGGATATGTGAAGTGGTTTGTAATAGTAGTTATTGTATAGTGAAGTGGTTTGTAATAGTAGTTATTGTATAAGGGTTTCGGTTCTCTCAATTTTGAGAGAAAACATTATATTCAAGTTAAACTCATCTTAACTCTTAAGTGGGTTTTGAATGGACAAGATTTTGCCACCAAATAAAAACAATGTCATATCATCTTTTAAGAATCCAATAAAATATATTATTAACATATCATTATTTTTATTTAATGGTAAAATCTTGTTAATCCAAAAAAATTAAAATAAACTTAACTTAATTTTAAAATTCTCTTTTAAAATTGAAAGAACCAAAAGGATATAATCTGATTTATCGTAAAGAAACAAAAGATTTGTGGATAGTCTGTCCAAGTGCTAGTTTAATATTTTATAGCGAAAATGATATGCTTTTAGAAAATTTTTGACGGCTTGCGTACGGAATTGAGTGAAATAATCTGGACAGCAAGTATAAAAATCTGTTGCAAGTTTGCAACGCGGATGTCTGATCTGCTTTAACTTAATTGCTTTTCCTCTTTTGAAGAGCCTTGGAAGAACTCAAGGATGCGATATAAATTTACTTTAAAAAAAAATTATAATATACTTATTTTGAAAAATAAGTTTATAACTACTTTATTTTAAGAAATAAAACTTAAAACTATCATTATTTGAAAAAAAAAGCTTGTGCTTGTATGATATATAAATTATATATAATAAAATAAGTTTTTATATTTAATGATATTAATAAACTTTTAACTTAACGGTAAGTTACATTTTAGTACTTTATGGTTAGATTTACACTAACTTAGGCACTTGTTTTAAAAGTTTCATTTTAAGTATCTTGGGATTGTATACGTAAGAACATAAACCTTGTGGAGTCATAATTCTTACATAAAAATGCTTCATTTTCCGGCAAGAATAAGGTTAGTTTAAGGTTTAATTAACTTTTGAATCTATATTAATTAACTTAATAAATTAAAAATAACAATAATAACCAAATTTTGAGAAAAACTTTTTCATAGTTGTATGTTTCTGCCACAAAGCGGTTGACCGTTGCCCGCCCAAGTTATCTATTTTAATATATGTAATTTTCATTTTCTTTTTCTTTTCTTTTTTGTTTGGTTAGAAAATTGGCCCATGTGCATTGCAGGTGAGAATTTTTTTTAAAACACAGAGTTAAATTGCGGCTTCAAATTATCATAAACTTTAGACACTGCCTTTCAAATGAGATGTAGGAGTAAGGTTGAACCAGTGAGAGCTGATTGTTAGAATGTTGTAAGATAAGGGAAAAAAAGGCAAAAGGGATAATTATAAGGGAAGGATAGGCCATGCAATATTGGATGTCCCTTTAGAAAGAGTAGCATGCTGTTTCTCCCTACCATTTGTAACTTTCAATTTGTCTGTATTGTGGGGCACTGCTATTTCGATCTTGGTTTATTCAATCCGGACCAATATCAATCCTCTACAATTGTTGATATCAAAATTCTGTCGTAATCTGAACCGTCTAGGAGTGGGACCTGTACACACAAAACGAAGCTAAAACCTAAAACCACGGAGGTCGAGGGGGGTTTGCCTCTGGAGAACTCTCCAATGCCTAAGTTAGCTTAGAGTTTTTTTTTTTGAAGAAAAAAGAAGATAAAAAAGGAACATGGCTGTGTGTTTAGAATTGTTCGTACCTTTTGATTTATGAGGGCCCCTATTTATAGTGTGCAAGAGTAAAGTTTGATCAGGAGAGCAACTGTAGTGTTAGAATAGGAGTAGTATTATTTTGGAGTTATCTATCTACTGTGCAAGTTTATCCATAAGTTGGAACGGTGGAACAACATCAGGTCTTATGGTGTGAAATTACCATTATGTCCCTTGCTACGTGTCGGGAGGTGATTGGTTGTCTTGTCATGGTTACAAAATTACCATTTCTATTCTGGAGACCACGTGTCATTGTGTTATTGGTAGAGGAATTTTCTCCTACATCAGATGCCCCCCACTTCCTTAAGTACACTTATGTACTTGATGAAGTAGATAACATCGGGTTAAGATGGTGGTCCGAACCTGATTGTGAGGAGGCTAATCACCCACGGAGCCTTGTTGAAACACCTCTGAGGCATTTGGGAAGCGGCTCAGAATTTGGCGATTGATCCGAGGCGTTGATATTCAATCAAGAACTACTCAGAATTTGGTGATTAAGTCCGAAGAGTTGACACTTAGTCTAAACTACTCGGAGTTTGGTGATTTGTGTATGAGGAGTTGACATTTAGTCTAAATTACTCGAAGTTTGGTGATTTGAGTCCGAGAAGTTGACATTTAGTCTAAACTACTCAAATTTTGGTAATTTAAGTCCGAGGAGTTGACACTCAGTCAAAACTGCTCAGAGTTTGGTGATTGAGTCTGAGGAGTTGACACTTAGTCTAAACTACTCGAAGTTTGGCGATTTGAGTCCGAGGAGTTGACACTCAGTTAAAGCTTCTTGGAGTTTGGCGATTTGAGTCCGAGGAGTTGACATTCAGTCAAATCTGCTCGAAGTTTGGCAATTTGAGTCCGAGGAGTTGACACTCAATCAAAGCTGCTCAAAGTTTGGTGATTGGGTCCGATGAGTTGACACTCAGTCAAAGCTGCTCAAAGTTTGGCGATTTTGAGGAATTGAACATGGACTCCAACTGCTTGAAGGATTTGGAGAAGCACAAGGAGTTGATAATAGACTCCAACTACTCGGAGTCTTTGGAGAAGTTGAACATGGGTCTAACTACTCAGAGTCTTTGGAGAAACACAAGGAGTTGAACATGGAATCCAACTGCTCGAAGTCTTTGGAGAAGCACGAAAAGTTGATCATGGACTCCAACTGCTTGGACTCATTGGAGAAGCACGAGTAGTTAAACATGGACTCTAACTACTCGAAGTCTTTGGAGAAGTCCGAGGAGTTAAACATGGACTCCAGCTACTCAGAGTCTTTGGAGAAGCACGAGGAGTTGAACATGGACTCCAGCTGCTCGGAGTCTTTGGAGAAGTCCAAGGAGTTGAATATGGACTCAAACTGCTCAGAGTCTTTGGAGAAGCATGAGGAGTTAAACATGGACTCCAATTGCTCAAAGTCTATGAGCACGAGGATTTGATCATGGACTCCAACTGCTCGGAGTCTTTGGAGAAGTCCGAAGAGTTGAACATGGACTCCAACTGCTCTGAGTTTTTGGAGAAGCACGAGGAGTTGAACATGGACTCCAACTACTCGAAATCTTTGGAGAAGCACTAGGAGTTGATTATGGACTCCAACTGCTCGGAGTCTTTGGAGAAGTCCGAGGAGAAAGGACTTGGTTTTATAGAATGAATTTCATGGGGCTTCTTGGTCGATTCGTTTTTTGTGAACTTTAATGCAATGGGCCATAGTTTGGTTTTGGACCTAACATGTTAAACTTTGGGCCTAAAACGCTAAGCCTTAGGGCTTCTATAACGACCCATCCCAAGTTGGCCACCCTTGAGACGGTGTCATCACATTTTGAGAATCCCAGCACGACACATATATGCAACAATAAAATATTACTAACAGAAATTTCTTTTATACCCCTCTGATATTAACTTATACATAATATACAAAGTAAAATGCATGAATATTTATAAAATTTTATTTTGCTTTCTCACTAGTCTGAGGATATTGATACGTACATGGCTTACAGAAAATAAATCTGTCTGACTTTTGACCCACCAACCTATTTGTCCTATTTGTCCAAAAGAAAAGGACATTCACCCCCGAACGACAAAACACCATTAAAGAAAAAGTAAACAAACTCCTAAGGGTTGATTTCGTTGAAGAAATCAGCTATCCGAAATAGATCACCAATTTCATAATGGTCAAAAAGCCTAATGGTAAGTGGAGAATTTGCATCTACTTTACAGACCTCAATAAGGCTTGCCCAAAAGACAGTTTTCCTTGCCTCGGATTGACCAGCTGGTTGATGCCACCTCCAAGCATGAATTGCTCAGTTTTATGGATGCATACTTTGGGTACAATCAAATTTTAATGCACAAGTCTGACCGACTCAAGACTGCCTTTATCATGGACCAAGGCCTGTATTGCTACAAGGTAATGCCGTTTGGGCTCAAGAATGCTGGAGCCACCTACCAGAGGTTAGTTAACAAGATCTTCAGAGAGCATATCGGGAGGAACATGGAGGTTTATGGGACCATGAGTCAGACTTGGAAGAAGCATTTGGGGTACTCCGCCGCCACTAAATGAGGTTAAACCTAACCAAATGGGCATTTGGAGTCACTGCTGGGAAGTTTATGGACTTTATGGTAATACAGTGGGGGGTAGAGGCCAATCCCGAAAAAATAAAGGGGATCATTGATATGGCCGATCCTCGGAACATTAAAGAAGTGCAAGGTTAACCCAACGAGTAGCTGTGCTCAACTGCTTTATGTCTAAGTCCGTTGAAAGATGTTTGCATTTTTTCAGATCAATTAAGAAAGCCAAGAATTTCACCTGGGATGAAGAATGTCAGAGAGCATTTAAAGAACTAAAAGAATACTTGAGCTCACCACTTCTCCTAGCCAAATCTTTCACAGGAGAAGAACTATTTCTCTACATATCAGCAGGCTACTATGTGGTGGCCTCTGTCTTGATCCGAGAAGATGCGGGGGTGCAAAAACCCATCTATTACATCAGTCAAGTCCTGCACGATGCTGAAATGAGATATCTCCTAATTGAAAAGTTAGCATATACTCTCCTGATCATGGTCAGGAAACTACGGCTATATTTCCAAGCTCATACCATAGTGCCAACTTTGAGACAAGACGATAATATTGTTCTTTGCTATTTGTTTTGATTTGTTTTTAATTTTTTGTTTTTCTGTTTATTCATTTGCCCTCTAATTCCTTTGGTGTATGCTTAGACCGAGAGATTCGCGAGGTAGATTCATTAAAAGACCTAAAATAGAGTGACCCTCTCTTTCCATGTCCGTTAGTGAAACCTCGCCTAGATCAAACTATAGTGCACACCCAAGTGAGAATTTAGTGGATTTTGTTAACATGGTCGAAAATCACAATGAAAATGTTGCTAGGACACTTAAAGACTACTTGCACCCTAGCCGAACGGCCACACCATCTTGTATCATGTTCCCCCATAATGTTCAACAACCTGAGTTTAAGCCGAGCATGATCCAATTACTACCAACCTTCCATGGGTTTTAGAATGAAAACTCTTATATCCATATTAGGGAATTTGAGGAAGTAATAGCTACCTTTCAAGGTAAGACTGATATGATAGACACCGTCAAACTTAGGTTTTTCCCCTTTTCACTTAAGGAAAAAGCCAAGGTTTGGCTGTACTCGTTAAGGCCTAGGTCTATAGGTAGTTGGGATAAGATGACACGAGTTTTCTTCTAAAAGCACTTCTCAACCCATAAGACCAACAATTTCAAGAGACAAATCTCAAACTTTGCACAAAATGTGAGTGAAACCTTATATCAAGTTTGGGAACGTTTCAAAGACCTTTTGAATTCTTGTCCAAACTATGGGTATGAAAGTTGGCGGGTAGTTAGTTATTTCTATGATGGACTCTTAAGCAGTAATGAGAGGCATAAAATGCATCTTAACGGTACTTAATTGTTAGCATTTTAGGGTTGATCTAGGTTCTAGGTTTTAATTGCACTTTTATACGTTAACAACTCTAAAGTGTCATTCTTAGATCATTGATCTATTTCGGTGCATTTTTAGGTACTTTAAGTTCAAAAGAGGAGGAAAAGTTAACGTTGCTTTAAGCACAAAGATTCAAGGCATACCGGAGTGAAGGCATGGTTGTGGAAGGACAAATGAAGAGAAATCAAGTCTTGAGTGTGTGAGCTGCGGCCTAAAGAAGTCCAAGCCCTGACCTCCAGAAAAAAGCACAAAAAAGCAAGGAAACCAACCAGTGTGTGCCACGGCCTAGACTAGCCAGGGCCCCGGCGCCCAGAAGCTCACCCTCAAAGGCCATCAAGCAGAGCCGCGACCTGGACTAGGTAGGGCCATGACGCCCAGAAGTATACCCAACCAAGAACAAACAGAGCCGCAGCTCTAGTAAATGAGAGCCGTGGCGCCCACACGATCCCCTTCTCCGAGTTATGACCTAATTAGGACTTTAATGATTGTTTAAACCTTAAAACACCCTTGTACCTTTTGTATTATAAATAGATCACTTAGGGTTTGAGGAGAGAAATCCATGAAGGCTGAGAATGGAGGAGAGAGCTCGACATTACAGTGTTTAAGCATAAGCCCCATGGCCAACTAATCTCCAAGCAAGGCAAAGGAATGAATCTCTAGGTGTAGTTATTCTTATTTTTCATTATTGATTCAGTTGTAGTTTGGATTTATTGTCAAAACATTGTTATGAGTTATTCTTTGATTAAACAAGAAGAATTTAGGTTCATGTGATAGTTGCACTTTAAGTTCTTCTTCTCTTAGATTTTCTTAATCCGGTGATTGCATGATTTTTCTCCATATAAGTCTAGTCAAGCTCTTCTTATGTCAAGCTATTTGGATGTGATTGAGTCCGGTAGACTTATCTTTTAGGTTTGTCCATTACTTCGATATTGTTATTAAGATATATTATCGTTTCTTGATAAATCTATAGGATATGTCATGTGTGCTTGAATAGAAATCAAATAGTACTTCATAGCAATTACATTAGGGTTTTCATATGCTTTGATTGAGTATTTGTCGATTGCTTGTTTGGGATGTAAAACTTGCAATTGAGATAAAAATAACTGAATCTAGATTGGAATAAGTCAACGAACCTAGGGAGGATTCCCAGAACCTTGTTGATTCCTTATTATATTCTTCATTATATTTACACAACTTTTTCCTATTACTTCATTATCAAAACTCATATCTACTCATTTGAATTTTATCGTTCGTGTTAAGGTTTACACTTTTCCTTGTAGTTCACTTTTCCTCGTGGGATCGACACCTCAACTATACACAATAAACTGCGTATTAGTTTGAGTGTAATCAAATTTTGGCGCCGTTGCCGGGGAAATGCGCTTAAAGTATAAGGAAGATTGTCAACATTGAGACAAGACGGTAATATCGTTCTTTGCTCTTTGTTTTGATTTTCTAATTTTTATTTTTCTGTTTTATTTGTTTCCCTCTAATTCCTTTGGTGTACACTTTGACTGAGAGACTCGTGAGGTAGATTCATTAAAAGACCTGAAATAGAGTTACCCTCACCTTCCACGTTTGTTAGTGAAACCTTGCCTAGATCAAACCATAGTGCACACCCAAGTGAGAATTTAGAGGATTTTGTTAACATGACCGAAAATCACAATGAAAATGTTGCTAGGACACTTAAAGACTACTTGCACCCTAGCCAAACGGCCACACTATCTTGTATCATGCTCCCCCCTAATGTTCAACAACCTGATTTTAAGCCGAGCATGATCTAATTGCTACCAACCTTCCAGGGGTTTGAGAATGAAAACCCCTATATCCATATTAGGGAATTTGAGGAAGTAGTAGCAACCTTTCAAGGTAGGGCTGATATGGTAGACACTGTCAAACTTAGGTTTTTCCCTTTTTCACTTAAGGAAAAGGCCAAGGTTTGGCTGTACTTGTTAAGGCCTAGGTCCATAGGTAGTTGGGATGAGATGACATGAGTTTTCTTCCAAAAGCACTTCCCAACCCAAAAGACCAATAACTCAAGAGACAAATCTCAAACTTTGCACAAAAGGAGAGTGAAACCTTATATCAAGTTTGGGAACATTTCAATGACATTTTGAATTCTTGTCCACATCATGGGTATGAGAGTTGGCGGGTAGTTAGCTATTTCTATGATGGACTCCTAAGTAGGGAAAGGTAATTCATAGAAATGATGTGTAACGGGGATTTTCTTCAAAAAGATCCCGATCAAGCCATAGATTTCCTAGATGACCTATCAGAAAAAACCAACACTTCGACAGGACCAAATGCTATGGAAAGTACTAGGAGAAATCAACCCACTGGGATTTATCAACTTAAGGAAGAAGATAACCATAAAGCCTGTTTAGAGGTCCTAACTAAGGAAATTGAAGCCTTAAAAACCAAGGATGCTAGAGCCCCTGAACCGGTTGCTAGGGTAGAGTCCCATGAACCTTATTTTAAGTGTAATGGGGTAGATCATCTACCTAGGGATTGTCCAACTTATTTTAAGATGAAGGGAGAGTGTAATGTTGTAGGTCTACCCTTTAGAAAACCAGACTCACCCTACTCTAACACCTACAATCTCGGTTGGAAGAATTACTCTTCCGATATGCAACCTCTTGCCCAATCAGCACCCATTGGAGATCTGATATACATCCTCATCCCCACTCTAGTACCCAATGGTAACCGGAAGTAACCTCATCTAATGCACCTCAACAATCTTTACCTTTGGAAGATATGTTTAAGTCATTTATGCAGGTACATGCCAAGAGTGTGGAAAAGCAAGGCAAGATAAATCAACGGTTGCTAGAGAAGCAACAAGCGATCAAAAAGGAACAAAAGTTGATAAAGAGTCAACTCACCAAGTTGACTAGTTTCTTGACAGTTCAAGAGCAAGGTCATTTTCCTTCATAGCCACAACCTAATCCAAGGGGACAACATGTGGCACAAAACTCCGAACCTGAAAATCAAAATGTTAGAAAGGTTAATGCCATAATCACCCACAGCAGTAAGAAAATTGATGGACCCACTCTACCATCACACTTGATTCCTAATACCGTGAGCAACAAGGATGAAGCCCTCAAGGAACAAGAAGCCCATGATGATTATTCTCCACCAGTGCCTTTCCCTCAAGCTCTCCTTAAACTTAAGGAGAGAAATTCAGCATTAAAATGTGAGATTCTTGAACAACTTCAGCATGTTAAAATTAATCTCCCTCTTCTTCATGTTATAAAACAAGTTCCCAACTATGCTAAAGTCATCAAGGATCTATACACACTCAAGAGGAGACACAATGTGAAGAAGACGACATTCTTAACGGAGCAAGCAAGTGTAGTAGTTGACAGCAAGACACCGCCCAAATATAAAGATCCGGACTGTCCAACGGTGGCTTGCTAAATTGGAAACAAGTCTTGTGGCCAAGCATTGCTAGATTTGGGTACTAGTGTGAACCTCATGCCACACTCCATGTACTTGCAGCTCGGTCTAAGTAATATCAAACCATCCTCCGTGGTACTTCAATTAGCGGATAGATCTGTAAGAAAACCAAGAGGTATTGTGGAAGATGTTTTGTTGCAAATTAATAATTTCTACTATCCTGTTGACTTTTTGGTTTTAGACAGCGTTTCTATTGTGAACACGGAGTCAAAAATTCCTTTGATACTTGGAAGACCATTCCTTGCCACCGCCAATGCCCTCATTAATTATAGGAATGACCTAATGGCATTATCATTTGGAAACATGACTCTAGAGGTAAATGTTTTTCGAGTCTCAAGGCAGCCACATGAAGAGGATGAGTACATTAAAGATAATTCTAACTCTTTGGAATTCATTCCTAATAATTTTGAGTTCGATGATTCTTCAATTTATCCCCATACCGTTAATGTTGTTGATTAAGAAATCATGGCAACTATGCTTTGAGGAGTCGCTTGAGAGAAGTCACATGGATGCGGGAATCAAATACCCTACTGCTGATAGTAAATGGGTAACACCAAGAACACTTGAGCCGCATGTGGTGGACTTTAAGTAATCCTTGCCAAAATACTAGCACTGAGGCCACCGAGTATGAAACCTCATCTTCAGCACCACAATGAGGCCAGCAGTGAAAGTGGTGCAGCGTCTGGCTGAAGACGTAAAACTTAGCGCTCATGGGAGACACCCCACAACATATCCTTTTATTTTTATTTTTTTTTCATATTTTTTTTTCTTGTTTATTATCAGTATTTCGTTGTTTTCCAGTTTTACCGTCGTATTTTTTTTTCAGGGATAAATATGCGCAGCAGTTCAATTGGTCATGCACAACTTTCAGCTCCACGCATCTTTGGTTAAAAAGGGAGTTTCTATAACTTTTGTTTTTACATTGAGGACAATGCCTAGCTTAAGTTAGGGGTGGAGGAAATACATTTCTTATTGCATACTATAACGACCCATCCCGGGTTGGCCACCCCCAAAACAGTGTCATCACATTATGAGAATCCCAACACAACACATATATGCAACCATAAAAATAATACTAACAATTTTTTTTTTTTATATCAAACCTCAACAGGGAAGGTATATAGATCTACTATTAACTTACAAATAATTTACAACGTAAGATGCATGAATATTTACAAATATTTATTTCCTTTTATCACTAGTTTGAGGATATTGACACATATGTGGCTTACAGAAATTGAATCTGTCTGACTTTCGACCCACCAAACTACTTGTCCTGCCTGCTACCTGAAATTATGGTATAATGAGAGGTGAGCTTCACAAGCTCAGTGAATTTAATTTACTAAAAGTATTCTAAATTCTATAAATAGTCATTTAATATTTAATCATATATATATATATATATTTCACATAACCTGATGAGAGCTTTTTACTATCAATACACATAGCATAAGATTCATTCTTTATTAATGTCTTCTTCTCAATCATTGGTCCACTTTAAGACCATCAATTATCTCATAATTACCTTGTAATGAGGTTCACATCATAAAATCCATCATTTAGATGGTTCTCATCATTCTCTGCTTCTTTCTTACCATAATTGTCTCTCTCTGAGAGACCAAAACATTTATAAACAATTTCATAATAACTTACCACACAGCAGCATTTCAGTAATACAGTAATAATCAAAACAGATGCAATTGCATGAATGATTATGATGGGAACGTCTTCCCACCTGTCGACAGGTTGTTATTATCTTAGACCGGCTGCCCTCCCGGTTCTTTCTTTCTCATTTAGACCGGTTGCCTTCCCGGTTCTTTCTTTCTCATAAGACCGACTGCCTTCCTGGTTCTTTTCTTTTTCATTTAATGCATGTGCATATGAGCAATGATATGAAATATGCATATAGACCGTAATATAAAAACAACATAAAAATTAAAACACTTAAATTGGCTATCTTGATTTTTCTCAAATATTCCTCTCGTCCCAAATCATATTACTTTCATCCATCAAAACTTATCAAGATTCACTAAAATTATCTCATCATAATTCGTATTAAAACATTAATATATATCATTAATAATTTATTTATTGCTTCTATTCTCAAATAAACTTATTATTCCCAAAAATAATATTTCTTATCGAAAAATATTTTTACATGTCTAAAGTTCTTATAATACCCATAACTCTTTTTTTTTTTTCTATCTATCACTTAAGCATACACCAATAATTTATTTTAATAATATCACCATATATTTCATTTTTATTTAGACTACTTAAAGTAAATTCAAATCACCACGTAACACTTAAAGCTACCCGTGGATCACCTCCTTGCCTTTCCCTTTCTTCTCTGAAACTTCCCTCGATTGTTGACTACCAACACCTGACAAAATATTTGTATTCAATTTTTAATTATTTATTCATTTCTTTTTAAACCACTCACTTTGAAAATACCCACTTTGAATTTGGGAAAATTTCATAAATGCTTAAAAATCTAAAAATAGACACTACATTATTACCTTCTGCTTTTCCGATAGTTATTCCATAATCTTTATGAAATTTTGCAGTAAGCTCCTTCAAAATCTTGCTCTTTTAACTTTATTTTGAGCTCCCAAGTATTTAAAGAAATAGAAAAATTTGAAAAGGAAATAGAAAAATTTGTTTAGGAAATAATGAAATCTGTTGAGTAACATTTTTCACTCTCCCATCTGCTATATATACACGAAATTTGGGGCTGAAATTTTGACAGCCCCTCTCCCTAAATTCCTCCACAATGCACGCCTCCCTAAAACTCATCTCAACTTTCGGCAGCAGGTGCTGCCACCTGCTGCCACAAAATTGCAACTTTTAATTTTTTTTTACTATTCACATCTTTTTATTATTCATCTCTTTTTACTATTCACGCTTTTTTTTTTCATTCCCACATCACCTGCACGTTCTGCTAATTGTAACTTTGATTTGAATTTTTTTTACTATTCATATCTTTTTACTATTCATGTTTTTTTTTCAAAAGACTTATTTATTCAATACTTAATTCTTTGCATAAATATAATATTTTAATTTAATGTCATACTTATTAAATTACTTCTTTACCTTTATTTTCTAAATATGGTTATTACAATTCTACCCTCCTTACAAAAATTTTGTCCCCGAAATTTTCTTACCAGAATCAAGAAAAGAGTTGGGGGTAATTCTTCTTCATTCTTTCTTCATGTTCCCACGTTACTTCTTCGACATCTTTATTTTGCCATAATACTTCAATAAAAGAAATGACTTTATTGCACAAGACTTGATCCTTTCTGTCTAGTATTCTTACTCGTACTAGCATAAAAGTCAAATCTTTCTGAATTTCTATTGCCTGATTCGAAAGATTATGGGACTCATCATGCAAGTACTTTCTCAGTAGAGACACATGGAAAACATTGTGCAACTACTTTAATTCTGAAGGTAAATCCAAACGATAAGCTACGGGCCCAATCCTCTCAATCACCTCATAGGGCCCCATAAATTTTGGGCTCAACTTTCCCTTCTTTTTAAACCTCAACACCCCCTTCCACGGAGATATCTTCAAAAATACCCAATCACCCACTTGGAACTCGAGAGGTCGTCTTCTTTTATCAACATATCCTTTCTGTCTATTCTGAGTTGTCCTGAGGTTTTTCCTAACCAGTTTGATCCTCTCAGTAGTCAAGTCTATTATTTCTGAGTCATATATCTTTCTTTCTCCAACTTTTTCCCAACATACTGGAGTTCTACACCTTCTACCATATAAAGCCTCGAAAGGTGCCATCCAAATACTAGTTTGATACTAATTATTGTATGCAAACTCGATCAAAGGCAAATAAGCATCCCAGCTTACTGAGAAACTTAATACACTTGCCCTCAGCATATCTTCTAGTATGCTGATAATCCTCTCTGTCTGCCCATCTGTTTGCTGATGAAAAGCGGTACTAAACTGTAATTGTGTACCCATCGCTTCTTGAAAACCCCTCCAAAATCTAGAGGTAAATCTAGAATCTTTATCTGATACGATACTCAAGGGAACTCCATGTAATTTTACAATCTCTGCCACATACAACTCAACCAACTTCTCTGGACTCCAAGTAGTTTGATAGGAAGAAAATGTGAAGACTTAGAAAGTCTATCTACTGTAACCCACACGACGTCATGTCCTCTCTGGGTACGGGGAAAACCAGAGACAAAATCCATACTCACATTCTCCCATGGCCACTCAGGTACTGGAAGAGGTTGTAATAAACCTGCGGGATGTCTATTCTCAGATTTTACCTGTTGACAGGTCAAACATCTAGAGATATATTCTGCTACATCCTTCTTCATCCCTGACCACCAATAATTCTGTTTCAATCCCCTGTACATCTTATTATTACCTTGGTGCATGGAATATACAGAATCATGAGCCTCCTTTAATATCTCATTTCTCATCTCCATATTGTTGGGAACACAAACTCTATGTCCCAATACTACCATTCCATCTTCTCTAATTCTAAATTCAGTTGACTTCCCACTCAGTACTTCCTGCCTGATCTTCTCTATCCCCTTATCTCCACTTTGCATCTGTAATAAACGATCAATAATAGGAGATTGTATAACCATATTTGCCATTAATACACCTCTATCATTGACACTCAATTGCATCCTCATTTTTTTTAATTCTATCATCAGGCTAGTATTATGACTCCCAATAACAACTAATCTCCCGGTAGCCTTTCTACTCAATGCATCAGCTACTATATTAGCTTTTCCTGGATGATAATGAATTGTACAGTCATAATCACAAATCAATTCCATCCACCTCCTCTGCCTCAAATTCAACTCCTTATGGGTTGGTAAATGCATCAAGCTTTTATGATCAGTAAAAATTTCACACTTAGCTCCATCTAAATGGTGTCTCCAAATCTTTAAAACAAAAACTATGACAGCCAATTCTAAATCATGGGTTGGGTAATTCCTCTCATGGTTCTTTAGTTACCTAGATGCATAAGCTATAACTCTCCCATGTTGCATCAACACACATCCCAACACCTGATGTGACGCATCACTATAAACCGCAAATCCTTCATCACCAGAGGGAAGCATTAATACTGGGGTAGTAGTTAGTTTTTCTTTCAACAGTTGAAAACTTCTCTCACATTCCTCTGACCACCTAAACTTCACATCCTTCCTAGTCAATTTAGTCAAAGATCCAGCAATCATAGAAAAATTTTGGATAAATCTTCTATAATAACCAGCCAACCCCAAAAAGCTTCTAATTTCGGTTACACTCATGGGTCTTTCCCAATGCAACACTGCTTCAACTTTTTGTGGGTCAACTGCTATCCCCTCTCCTGACACAACATACCCCAAGAAAGATATCTCATTTAACCAAAACTCACATTTAGAGAACTTCGCATATAATTTCTCTTTCCTCAGAATTTCCAACACTATCTCAAAATATCGCATATGCTCATCTTCATTTTTGGAATATACGAAAATATCATCAATAAACACAATTACAAATCTATCCAAGAATAGTTTAAACACCCGATTCATAAGGTCCATAAATGCTGCAGGAGCATTGGTCAACCCAAAAGGCATCACTAAGAACTCATAATGGCTATATCGTGTTTTAAAAGCAGTTTTAGACACGTCCCCCTCCTTTATCCTCAATTGATGATAACCCGACCTCAAGTCTATCTTAGAAAACACTCTAGCTCCCTGCAACTGTTCGAATAAGTCATTTATCCTGGGCAAAGGATATTTATTCTTAATGGTGATCTTATTCAATTGTCTATAATCAACACACAACCTCAATGTCCCATCATTCTTCTTGACAAATAACACAGGGGCTCTCTAGGGTGACATACTAGGTCGGATAAATTGTTTATCTAGCAACTCCTGAAGCTGAACTTTTAATTCTTTTAATTCAGCTGGGGCCATTATATAGGGTGCTATGGATATGGGTGCTGATCATGGAATCACATCAATAGAAAATTCAATCTCCCTATTGGGAGGCAACCCAGTCAACTCTCTAGGGAATACATCCGAAAAATCTTTTACTACCAAAAGATCTTCTAACTTCCTACCCTCCTTGCTAGAATCCACCACATAGGCTAAATACCCCTCACAACCTTTCCTCAACCATTTACTAGCAGTTAAGGCAGAAATCAGACAATTAGCAAGTATCTTACGTTCTCCCTGAAAATTAAACTCCTCCTGTCCAGGTATCCTGAACACTACATTTTTCCTAAAACAATCTACCCAAGCATGATACGCGGATAACCAATTCATCCCTAGAATTACATCAAACTTTGTCATAACTAAAGGCAATAAATCAACCTCAAATTCTCTATTAGCAATATTAATCACACAACCTAGATAGATTGTTCTAATAATAACCCTATCTCCAGTAGGAACCTCAATAATAATTGCATGCATCAAAGGACTAGCACCAGCATCAATGTATTTCATATAACTACTAGATGCAAAAGAATGGGTTGCACCCGGATCAATCAATAATCTAACAGGCCTACCAAGGATAGATATCATACCCATAACAACATCAGGAGTGGCTTGTGCATCCTGCTGGGTCAATGTATAGACTCTACCATCTCCAGACTGAATCTGACTGCCACGTCCTCGCTCTGCTACAGATCCTCGACCTCTGCCCCGTACACTCCCTGATCTGTCGCCTCTCTCCATCAGTCTTCTCCCGACACTTCCACTGTTTACTTCAGCAGATTTTCTCGCTGAACAATCTACAACAACATGTCCTCCCTCACCACAAACAAAGCATATATGCATAGGAAAATTTCGAGATAGATGTCCTGTCTGATTACACCTATAGCAAACCCTTGACTCCCGATTATCTATCAGATTACTATTTCCTCTTGGTGGCATATTCACTCCTCTACCATAACTCCCAGTTCCTATTACTTGTCTCCAAAATCGAAGGGTCCCATGGTATTACTTTGGGCTACAGAAGCAACAGATCCTGCTTGCCTCTGACTCTGTCCTACAGTTCCTTGTGCACGGAACGCCCCCTCTGGGGTGGTCTACCGCCCTGTACATCCCTACCACCTCTGGTTCCTTAAAATCTAGACCTCTTCAACCAATCTTTCCTACCTTTAAACTCCAGCAAATCCTTCTCAATTTGTGATGCTTTATCCACCAATACCACATAATTTCTTATGCCCATGTAAGAGAGTTTAGATCGAACTTCGTAGTGTAACCCGTCTAAAAATCTCTTACATTTTCTCTCCTCCGTATTTACTAATTCAGGTAAAAATCTTGACAGAGCTATAAATCTGCTATCATACTCCGCCACAGATAAGGTATTCTGTCTTAAGTGAATAAAATCTTTCTCTTGTTGGGTGCGAAATGTATCTGTAAAGTATTTCGCAAAGAACTCATCCTTAAACTTATTCCAAGTCAAAGGTTGTTCTACCCGTGTACTCACTCTAGGCAGAATATTTTCCCACCATTGTGAAGCCTCACTCTCTAGCATAAATGAAGCAAAAGCAACCTTTTGTCTATTTGACACTGGTAAAACCTCAAAATATTTCTCTACGTGCCTAATCCATTGCTCAGCTTCCACCAGATTTGCTGACCCCTTAAAAGACTGAGGTTTAAACTTAAGAAACCAAATAAAACAATCCCCTTGCATCTCATTTGCAAATACCCATCTCTCAGGAACCTCTTGCCTTACCACATACGGTTCTCTTCTATCCCTTTCCTCTAATCTTCTCTGTAAATTATCAGCCATTTCTTCAGCTGCATTCCTTTTTTCTTCAGCTGCATTCATCCTTTCTTCAACTGCATTCATCCTTTCTTCAGCTGCATTCATCCTTTCTATAGCACGATTTAGGGCTTCTCTCAATTCATCAATCCTACCCTCAGATACTCTCTCAGCTCTACCGGTACTAGCTGCACCATCAATATATTCCCTCATAGGAACCACAGACTCCACTTCCTCCTCGACTTCAGCTCTCCTAAAAATTAGGGGTCTACCTCGTCCCTTCTGATTCATAACTCTACCTCTAGCTCTAGCACGACCATGTGTCATCCTCAAACTCTGCATTAAAAATATAACTTATTTAGAATCTTCCATTTTTAAATTTTCATGCAGTCTACAGAATCTTAAAACCTAATGCTTTGATACCAAAATTGTAACGACCCATCCCGGGTTGGCCAACCCCGAAACGGTGTCACCATATTTTGAGAATCCCAGCACGACACATATATGCAACCATAAAAATAATACTAACAAATTTTTTATTTTTTTTTATATCAAACCTCAACAGGGAAGGTATATAGATCTACTATTAACTTACAAATAATTTACAATGTAAGATGCATGAATATTTACAAATATTTATTTCCTTTTCTCACTAGTCTGAGGATATTGACACATACGTGGCTTACAGAAATTGAATCCGTCTGACTTTCGACCCACCAAACTACTTGTCCTACCTGCTACCTAAAATTATAGTATAATGAGGGGTGAGCTTCACAAGCTCAGTGAATTTAATTTACTAAAAGTATTCTAAATTCCATAAATTGTCATTTAATATTTAATCATTTATATATATATATATATATATATATATATATATATATATTTTCACATAACTTGATGACAGCTTTTTACTATCAATACACATGACATAAGATTCATTCTCTATTAATGTCTTCTTCTCAATCATTGGTCCACTTTAAGACCATCAATTATCTCATAATTACCTCGTAATGAGGTTCACATCATAAAATCCATCATTAAGATGGTTCTCATCATTCTCTACTTCTTTCTTACTATAATTGTCTCTCTCTGAGAGACCAAAACATTTATAAACAATTTCATAATAACTTACCACACATCAGCATTTTAGTAATGCAACAATAATCAAAATAGATGCAATTGCATGAATGATTATGATGGGAACGTCTTCCCACCCGTCGACAGATTGTTATTATCTTAGACCGGCTCCCCTCCCGGTTCTTTCTTTGTCATTTAGACCGGCTGCCTTCCCGGTTCTTTCTTTCTCATAAGACCGGCTGCCTTCCCGGTTCTTTCATTTTCATTTTCATTTTCATTAGACCGGCTGCCTTCCCGGTTCTTTTCTTTTTCATTTAATGCATGTGCATATGAGCAATGATATGAAATATGCATATAGACCGTAATATAAAAACAACATATAAATTTAAAACACTTAAATTGGCTATCTTGATTTTTCTCAAATATTCCTCTCATCCCAAATCATATCACTTTCATCCATCAAAACTTGTCAAGATTCACTAAAATTGTCTCATCATAATTCGTATTAAAACATTAATATATATCATTAATAATTTATTTATCGCTTCTATTCTCAAATAAACTTATTATTCCCAAAAATATTATTTCTCATCAAAAAATATTTTTACATGTCCAAAGTTCTTATCATACCCATAACTCAATTTTTTTTTCTATCTATCACTTAAGCATACACCAATAATTTATTTTAATAATATCACCATATATTTTAATTTTATTTAGACTACTTAAAGTAAATTCAACTCACCACGTAGCACTTAAAGCTACTAGTGGATCACCTCATTGTCTTTCTCGTTCTTCTCTGAAACTTCCCTCGATTGTTGACTACCAACACCTGACAAAATATTTGTATTCAATTTTTAATTATTTATTCATTTCTTTATAAACCACTCACTTTGAAAATACCCACTTTGAATTTTGGAAAATTTCATAAATGCTTAAAAATCTAAAAATATACACTACATTATTACCTTCTGCTTTTCCGACAGTTATTCCAGATTCTTTATGAAATTTTACAGTAAACTCCTTCAAAATCTTACTCTTTTAACTTTATTTTGGGCTCCCAAGTATTTAAAGAAATAGAAAAATTTGAAAAGGAAATAGAAAAATTTGTTTAGGAAATAATGAAATCTGTTGAGTAACATTTTTCACTCTCCCATCTGCTATATATACATGAAATTTGGGGCTGAAATTTTGACAGCCCCTCTCCCCAAATTCCTCCACAATGCACGCCTCCCTAAAACTCATCTCAACTTTACCTGCTGCCACGAAATTGCAACTTTTAATTTTTTTTTACTATTCACATCTTTTTACTATTAATCTCTTTTTACTATTCACACTTTTTTTTTCATTCTCACATCACCTGCACGTTCTACTGATTGTAACTTTGATTTGAATTTTTTTTTACTATTCACGTTTTTTTTAAAAGACTTATTTATTCAATACTTAGTCCTTTGCATAAATATAATATTTTAATTTCATGTCATACTTATTAAATTACTTCTTTATCTTTATTTTCTAAATATGGTTATTACACATACCATTGAATTGTTGGGTGTTACCTTCCCTTTTTTGTTTTAATTTGTTTGTTTTGTTTTAATACACCTGTTTCTTAGGATAAATTTTAGAAAAAAAAATTAAGTATGCTATACTTTGTGTTAGCCTTAGAGTTAATTTACATGTCAATGATATGAGCCTAATTGAGATAACATATAGCATTTAGAAGAAGTTAAATCTTGCTTCGGTTTGAGAAGTGCCAATCTTCATTTGGTTTGAGACTCTGGTTTGCGTTAAGATTGCATGATTAGTCTAAAACATTTAGAGAAGATTTATATGCGAATTGTTTTGTGAATACTTTTGCGGTCTCAACAAGCTCTAGAACTTATTTGATAATCATTTGAGGCGAATTCCTAGAATGCACATTACTTAGGATATTATGTAGGCCATTTTTGGACCGTTTAAGCCTTTCAAACTTACCCTTGCTATATTTATCGCTAGTCACATGTTTGAGCATTTTTCTTGAAAAAAGAATTTGAGCCTTGTTTCTTTTGATAACCCATTTACTTACCTTCATGAGCTTAAAAATATTTTATCCTTACCCTTCTTTTGAAAGAACTTAGTTATACACATTTGTTGAGAAGTACTTGAAAGGAGTAAGGATGGAAATATGAAAAAAAAAATTACTACCATAACCCATGTACATTAAAGGAGATAAGTTGAGGGTTGTGGAAAAGAAAAGAAAAAAAAATGAAAAAGAAAGTGAATGGTCTTATGCCAAAATAAAAAAGAAGCGAATTATAGCAAAGAAATAAGAAAAAAAAAGGTGGTGATTTATTGAGAAAAATGCTCGAAAAAATGGTTGAAAGAGTTGAGTGTTGAAGTAAGGTTATCCAGTGCTTAATGTAGGTTGTGTTTAAAACTAAGAGATTAAGTTCTTCTATTGGTTGAATCCTTCCCGTTCTTTCTTAACCTTTACCTTAGCCTAACGTTATAAGCTTATTAAAGACCTATTGATCCAATGTAGTGTGACTTTTCTGCAATAGTGGAGAGCGATTTGAAAAATAAGCCTATGGAGCTTGATTTCTGATTGATGTCACGCAATTTATTATGTTTTTAGAGGCCAAGACATGTATTCATGAATGTTATGCATAAAATCATCCGGGTGTTCGGATTAATGAATTGTGGTAAGATGGATGTTAAGAGTCGATAACAATTTTAAGATTGATGTTTGGATTACTTTTGGACTTTGGTGATATTTAATGATTCTATGTGTGTGTGTTATGTGCGATTTCTGAGACAAAAAGTGAAATGCTTATAGTTTAACACTAACATCGCTTTACTTTGTTTTGATTTCTACCGTAGAATTCATCTCTTGTTTTCTCTTGAATTGCTAGGGACTAGCAATAAGCTAGTTGGGGGTTGTGATGAGACTCATAAAATGCATCTTAACAGTACTTAATTGTTAGCATTTTAGGGTTAATCTAGGTTTTAATTGCACTTTTATACGTTAACAAATCTAAAGTGTCATTCTTGGATCATTGATTTATTTCGGTGCATTTTCAGGTACTTTAAGTTCAAAAGAGGAGGAAAAGTTATCGTTGCTTAAAGCACAAAGATTCTAGGCATACCAGAGTGAAAGCATGGTTGTGGAAGGACAAATGAAGAGAAATCAAGTCTAGAGTGTGTGTGCTGCGGCCTGAAGAAGTCCAAGCCTTGGCCTCCAGAAAGAAGCACAAAAGAACAAGGAAATCAACCAGTGTGCGCCGTGGCCTGGACTAGGCAGGGCCGCGCCGCCCAGAAGCTCACCCTCAAAGGCCATCAAGTAAAGCCGCGGCATGGACTAGGCAGGGCCACGGTGCCCAGAAGCATACCCAACAAAGAACAGATAGAGCCGCGGCACACACACGATCCCCTTCTCCGAATTATGACCTAATTAGGACTTTAATGATTGTTTAAACCCTAAAACACCCTTGGACCTTTTGTATTATAAATAGATCACTTAGGGTTTGAGGAGAGCAATCCATGAAGGCTAAGAACAGAGGAGAGAGCTCGATATTACGGTGTTCAAGCATGAGCCCATGGCCAACTAATCTCCAAGCAAGGCAAAAGGATGAATCCCTAGGTGTATTTGTTCTTATTTTCCATTATTGATTCAGTTATAGTTTGGATTTATTATCAAAACATTGTTATGAGTTATTCTTTGATAAACAAGAAGAATTTAGGTTCATGTGACAGCTGCACTTTAAGTTTTTCTTATCTTAGATTTTCTTAATCTGGTGATTGCATGCTTCTTCTCCATATAAGTCTAGTTAAGCTCTTCTTATGTTAAGCTGTTTGGATGTGATTGAGTCCGGTAGACTTATCTTTTAGGTTTGTCCATTACTATGATATTGTCATTAATATATATTGTCGTTTCTTGATAAATCTATAGGATAGGTCATGTGTGCTTGAATCGAAATCAAAGGGTACTTCATAGCAATTACATTAGGGTTTTCATATGTTTTGATTGAATATTTGCCGAATGCTTGTTTGGGATGTGAAACTTGCAATCAAGATAAAAACAACTGAATCGAGATTGGAATAAGGTAACGAACCTAAAGAGGATTCTCGGAACCTTGTTGTTTCCTTATTATATTATTCATTATATTTACACAATTTTTTCCCATTACTTCATTATCAAAACTCAGATCTACTCATTTGAATTTTATCGTTCGTGTTAAGGTTTACATTTTTCCTTGTAGTTCGCTTGTGGGATCGATACCTCAACTATACACAATAACCGCGTATTAAAAATAGTTCATAGAAATGATGTGCAATGGGGATTTTCTTCAAAAAGATCCCGACCAAGCCATAGATTTCCTAGATGACCTATCAGAAAAAGCCCACACTTGGACAGGACCAAATGCCATGGAAAGTACTAGGAGAAATCAACCTGCTGGAATTTATCAACTTAAGGAAGAGGATAGCCTTAAAGCCGGTTTAGAGGCCCTAACTAAGGAAATTGAAGCCTTAAAAACCAAGGATGCTAGAGCCCCCAAACCAGTTGCTAGGGTAGAGTCCCATGAACCTTGCTTTATGTGTAATGAGGTAGATCATGTACCTAAGGATTGTCCAGTTTATTTTGAGATGAAAGGAGAGTGTAATGCTATAGGTATACCCTTTAGAAAATCAGACTCACCCTACTCTAACACCTATAATCCCGGTTGGAAGAATCACCATAATTTTAGTTGGAGAACTGATATGCAACCTTCTGCCCAATCTAGCATCCATTGGAGATCCAATATACAACCTCATCCCCACTCTAGTACCCAATGGCAATCGAAAGCAACCTCATCTAATGCACCTCAACAATCTTTACCTTTGGAAGATATTTTTAAGTCATTTATGCAGGTACATGCCAAGAGTGTGGAAGAGCAAGGCAAGATAAATCAACGGTTGCTAGAGGAGCAACAAGCAATTAAAGGGGAACAAAATGTGATAAAGAGTCAACTCACCAAGTTGACTAGTTTCTTAACGATTCAAGAGCAAGGTCATTTTCCTTCGTAGCCACAACCTAATCCAAGGGGACAACATATGGCGCAAACCTCCGATCCCGACAATCAAAATATTAAAGAGGTTAATGCCATAATCACCCGCAATGGTAAGAAAATTGATGGGCCCACTCTACCATCAAACTTAATTCCTAACACTGTGAGCAACGACGATGAAGCCCCTAAGGAACAAGATGGCCTTTCTCTCAAGCACTCCTTAAACCTAAGGAGAGAAATTCAGCATTAAAATGTGAGATTCTTGAACAACTTCAGCATGTTAAAATTAATCTCCCTCTTCTTCATGTTACTTGGAAGACTATTCCTTGCCAGCGCCATTGCCCTTATTAATTGTAGGAATGGCCTAATGACATTATCATTTGGAAATATGACTCTAGAGGTAAATGTTTTTCGAGTCTCAAGGCAGCCACATGAAGAGAATGAGTACATTAAAGATAATTCTAACTCTTTGGAATTCATTCCTAATAATTTTGAGATCAATGATTCTTCAATTTATCCCCATGCCATAAATGTTATTGATGTTTTTGATAAGTCATTGGGATTTATTAAGAAATCATGGCAACCATGCTTTGAGGTGTTGCTTGAGAGAAGTCACATGGATGCGGGAATCACATACCCTACTACTGATAATAAATGGGCAACACCAAGAACACTTAAGCCACATGTGGTGGACTATAAGTATTCCTTGCCAAAAGACTAGCACTGAGGCCATTGAGTATGGAGCCTCATCTTTAGCACCACAATGAGGCCAGCAGTGAGAGTGGTGTAGCGTCTGGCTGAAGACGTAAAACTTAGCGCTCATGGGAGGCACCCCATAACATATCCTTTAATTTTTATTGTTTTTCATATTTATTTTTCTCGTTATTATTAGTATTTTTTTTGTTTTCCAGTATTACCTTCGTATTTCTTTTTCAGAGACAAATATGCTCATCAGTTCACATGGTCGTGCACAATTTTCGGCTCCTTGCACCTTTGGTTAAAAAGAGAGTTTTCCTTAACTTTTGCTTTCACATTGAGGACAATGTTTATCTTAAGTTGGGGGGTGGAGGAATGTCACATTTCTTATTGTGTACATTGAATTGTTGGGTGTCACCTTCCCTTTTTCGTTTTAATTTGTTTGTTTTGTTTTAATACACCTGTTTCTTAGCATGCTTTGTGTTAGCCTTGGAGTCAATTCACATGTCAATGATATGAGCCAAATTGAGATAGCATATAGTGTTTAGAAGAAGTTAAATCTTGCTTCAGTTTGAGAATAATTTAAGTGTCGATCTTCAATTGGTTGGAGACTCTGGTTTGCGGTAAGATTGCATGATTAATCTAAAACATTTAGAGAAGTTTTATGTACGATTATTTTGTGAATACTTTTACAGTCTTGACAATCTCTAGAACTGATTTGATAATCACTTGAGGTGAAATCCTATAATGCACACTACTTAGGATATGATGTAGGTCATTTTTGGATCGTTTGAGCCTTTCAAACTTACCCTTGCTATATTTATCGCTAGTCACCTGTTTGAGCCTTTTTCTTGAAAAAGAATTTGAGCCTTGTTTCTCTCGATAACTCATTTACTTACCTTTATGAGCTTAAAAATATTTTATCCTTACTTTTCTTTTAAAAGAACTTAGTTATACACATTTGTTGAGAAACACTCAAGAGGAGTAAGGATGGAAATATGAAAAAATAATATATTACTACCATAACCCAAGTACATTAAAGGAGATAAGTTAGGGGTTGTGGAAAAGAGTAAAAAAATGAAAAAAAAAAAAAAGAGGTGAATGGTCTTACACCAAAATTAAAAAAAAAAAATTGAATTATGGCCAAGAAAGAAGAAAAGAAAAAAAATGTGGGGATTTATTGGGAGAAATGCTCAGAAAATGGTTGAAAGAGTTGGGTGTTGAAGTAAGGTTATCCAGTGCTTAAAATGGTTGTGTTTAAAACTAATAGATTGAGTTCTTTTACTTGTTGAATCCTTCCCGTTCTTTTTTTTACCTTTACCTTAGCCTAAACAAGCTTATTAAAGACCTATTGATCCAATGTAGTGTGATTTTTCTACAATAATGGAGAGTGATTTGAAAAGTAAGCCTATGGAGCTTGATTTTTTATTGATGTCACGCAATTTAATATGTTTTTAGAGGCCAAAACTTGTACTCATGAATGTTGTGCATAAAATCATCCGGGTGTTTGGATTAATGGTTTGTGGTAAGATTGATGTTAAAAGTCGATAACAATTTTAAGATTGATGTTTGGATTACTTTTGGACTTGGATAATATTTAATGATTCTATGTGTTGTGTGCTATGGGAGATTTTTGAACAAAAAAGTTGAATTACTCTTGGATTAATGCTAGCATTGCTTTACTTTGTTTTGATTTCTACTATAGAATTCATTTCATATTGTCTTGTTTTTGCTTGAATTGCTAGGGACTAGCAATAAGCTAGTTGGGGGTTATGATGAGAGTCGTAAAATGCATCTTAATAGTACTATTTGTTAGCATTTGAGGATTGATCTAGGGTTAAATTACACATTTATACCTTAACAATTCCAAAGTGTCATTCTTGGATCATTGATCTATTTCAGTGCATTTTCAGGTGTTTTGGGTTCAAAAGAGATGGAAAAGCGATCGTTGCTTAAAGTACGATGATTCGATGCATACCGGAGTGAAGATATGATTGTGGAGGGACAAAACGAAGAGAACCAAGGCTGTGCACCATGACCTGGAAGGGTTGAGCCGTGGCCTCTAGAACCATGTCTAAAAGGACCTCAAAAACCATCAGTGTGCGCCGTAGCCTGGACCAATATGAGCCACGGCCTGGCAAGCTGAGCCATGGCCTGGACTAATTGGGCCATGGCCTCTAGAAACTCCAAGAAAGCCAGCCAAAAGCCAAGCCGCAGCTTGGAGTAATGTGCGCCACGGCGCAAGCGTGATACCCTCTTTCCTAATTAGGGTTTTAATGATAGTTTAGACCCAAAAATACCCTTGAATCTTTTGTATTATAAATAGATTACTTAGGGTTTGATGAAGATAGGTTTTGGAGGCTGGAAATAGAAGAGAGAGCTCGACATTCTTCTCCATTACGGTGTTCAAGCATGAGCCCCATGACCAACTAATCTCCAAGCAAGGCAAAGGGATGAATCCCTAGGTGTAGTTGTTCTTATTTTCATTCTTGAATCAGTTGTAAGGATTTATTGTTAAAACATTGTTTATGATTTACTCTTTGATTAAACAAGAAGACTTTAGGTTCATGTGACAGCTGCAATTTATGTTTTTCTTATATTAGATTTTCTTAATTCGGTGATTGCACCATTCTCCTCCATATAAGTCTAGTCAAAATCTTCTCATGTCAAGTTGTTTGGATTTGATTGAGTCCGGTAGATTTATCTTTTAGGTTTATCCATTACTGCGATATTGTTATGGAAATATATTGTCGTTTCTTAATAAATCTATAAAATAGGTCATGTGTGCTTGAATCGAAATCAACGAGTGATTTGTAGCAATTACATTAGAATGATAATGTGTTGTGATTGAATATTTACTGATTGTTTGTTTGGGATGTGAAACTTGCAATCGAGATAAAAACAACTGAATCGAGATTAGAATAAGGCAACGAACCTAAGGAGGATTCTCGGAACTTTGTTATTTCTCATTTATATTCTTGATTATATTTACACAGGGAATTGCGTTGTGAAAATATTTTTATCTAAACTAAGCCTGTTTTAATCTAGTTCCAAGTTTTGAATTATCTTTTGCAAAACAAATATAAACTAAACTAAATTGATTTAAAACTAATAATAAAGACACTAAGGTTTTTGAATCCACCCCACTAAAGTTAAGCATATATATTCATGTTCTAAAAATAGCCTATCAAAACATTCCATGAATCCAACTTAAAACAAAAAACAACAAATATTCCAATTAAACCAAAAGCATCCAATGCATCCGCTTTTAACAAATCACAAAGGAAATCCAATTTAATCAAAAACAATTTGATGCATCCATCAGATGAAACATATGGAATATCCAATAGAACAATTTAAACGCAATCAATCATAAGATTTTACTCAAATAATTGACAGAACATTTGTACTAAAAAAAACATCAGAATTGTATAAACAAAACTGAAATTAATATGCCAAACAACGGTGAGGCTTTATCATCAACTTTAGTTAAAGATTCTAGCCACTCATAACCATGAAACTAGAGTTCATAATAAAAGTGCTAAACATAAAACTAAAAAAAAAAGCAGTAAATTAAAACTGACTATACATGAGAGAAATTCAAACTCGCTGCTGGGCGGCGCTTCCCCTCATGGTAGCAAAGCCTTCGAGATCCACCAGAATGCTAGCAGATGTCCACCGGATTACACTAAATGGCACCAGGAATTGCATACCAAATGATGAAGTGATATGGTGCTTTTATAGGGGGAGTCTCGGAGCACAATGGGTTGCAAATTCGATATGGGATATTGCCCGAGTGCGCTCGATCGCAGTATGTTGCGATCGATCGCATATTGGTGCACTGTAAAGCATTTTTAATCGATGTGGGATGTGCAAGTGTGTACTTGCGATCGATCGCAAGCCTGGTGCGATCGATCGCACTAGACATCTTCAGCTCGACCCTTGTCTACTAAAACGGCCATAACTTTCTCTAGAAAAATCATTTTTACGAACCGTAAAATTCCTCAGAAAATAGACTTCTGGATCTTTCCAAGCATATATGGCTCATCTCCTGGTTTTTCTTGAATCAATACTGCAAAATCCAAAAAATGACTAATCTGTATAGGCAATTTTAGTGAACTCCTTTCCCAGTGCTTGTAAACCTGAAAAACAACGAAAACAACTCAAAGTAACAACTTCTTAAGCTAACAAATGTAAATTAAATGGCCAAAATATGCAATATTTGGCACTCATCAAATACCCCCAAACTTACATTTTGCTAGTCCCTTAGCAAAACAAAATAAAAAACTAAATGAAAAACAAAGAACGCAAAGATAAGTTCATTACTCATGGTATCCAAAAATTTAAGGAGCACTCAAAATCATGAAATTTGTTCATGAGAAAGCTTAAAAAATCTAAACCATCTTCACAATGAATAAGAATTTAAAACCTAATTACTTACAAGAGGCATGCTAAGACATCATAAGCTTGAATCAGTGTAAAGTGAATTAGCATATACTGATGAGGTTTCCAAATAAGTTCAATGTACAATGTTTCCATATCTCAAGATTCACAGAATTTCTCATCAGAATGAACAACGATGGCATAGGTTTATTATATTTTTTTCTTTTTTTATTATAAGGCTCTGCTATGTTTAGTTCCCTTAAGTTTTCTAATTGACCCATGTAACAAGTGTTGAGTCAATGACTCCCAAACAAGATGGTTTTAGGGCATTAGGTGTAAAGACACCACTAAGGACTTACTAACTCGAGTCAAGAAGGCTACGAAACTAAACTGTTCTTAATGCTACCAAGCGAAATTTCCACCTTTTGACGTGAACACTCACTGCTTACTGAGGCAAGAGGTCCAGTTACTCAGCAGAAAGTTTCGCAATGATCACTATGAATAAAATTCTCACATTTTGACGTGAACACTCACTGCTTACTGAGGCAAGAGGTCCAGTTACTCAGTGGAAAGTTTATTGATGATGATCATTAGTAGTATTTTTTTTTCTTTTTTTTTATGTTCTTCTATGCCCAAGTGTTTATCCAACAAGTCATCCAGTTTCAGTTAAGATAAGAAAACATACACATTAAAATCACATGTCATACCTCACACAAATATGTGCTAATGTGCTTGTGTTAGATTGGCTCAAACATGTGAATTCTCAAATGCCCAAAGTAAGTAACAAAGTTTTAAAACTCTATCATCAAATCATGTGTTCAAAATTTTAAGCTCATCAATGAAATCACATCACAATATTTGTTTAGATCAACTAAAATTTCAAAATAACATGAGCATGCATTTATCTTCTTATTTTATTTTTTAGTTTTTTTAAATGAAGAAAAACAACAACAAATTAGGACAAAGTGTGTGTAATGTGTCTCCCATGCCCCCAAACTTAAATTACACATTGACCCCAATGTGTGAATAATATGGAAAGAGCTGACCTGGGATATGGAGAACTATCTGGACTTGGTATGGCTCATAGTATACCCCTAAACTTGAACTGAAGTACGTGTTGTCCCTGAAAAATAACGACTGGAAAACAAAAATACTGGTGTTGTGAGTTTTAAATTACTCGCAAGCGCACGAGTCGTTTGCAATATAGTGTTGTACAAGTGCGAGGTCGAATCCACAGGGAATTGCGTTGTGAAAATATAAATTTATCTAAACTAATCTTATCTTAACCTAGTTCCGAGTTTTGTATTATATGTTGCAAAATAAATAAAAGCTAAACTAAATTGATTTTAAAAACTAATAAAAAGACTAAGGTTCCTGAATCCACCCCGCCAAAGTTAAGCATATATCTCAATGTTCTAAAGATAGCCTATCAAAAAATTCCATGAATACAACTTAAGACAAAAAACAACAAATATCCCAATTAAACCAAATGTATCAAATGTATCCACTTTTAACAAATCACAAAAGAAATCCAATTTAATCAAAAACAATTTGATGTATCCATCAGATGAAACACAAGGAATATCCAACAAAACAATTTAAACACAATCAATCATAAGATTCTACTCAAATAATTGACAGAACATTTATATTAAAAACATCATAATTGTATAAACAAAACTGAAACTAATATGCCAAACAACGGCGAGGCTTCATCTTCAACCTTAGTTAAAGAATCTAGCCACTCATAGTTATGAAACTACAGTTCATAGTAAAAGTACTAAACATTTAAACTAAAACAACTAAATAAAAAAGAAAGAAATAACTTTACATGGGAGAAATTCCACTCGCTGATGGGCGGCGCTTCCCCTTATGGTAGCAAAGCCTTCGGGATCCACTAGAATGCTAGCAGACATCCACCAGTTAACACCAAAGTGGCCCAGGAATTGTACACTGAATGATGAGGCCAGATGGTGTTTATATAGGGGGAGTCCCGGAGTACAAAGGGTTACAAATTCGATGTGGGATACTGCCCGGGTGCGCTCGATCGCAGTATGGTGCGATCGATCGCAGGAACACTGCAATGCAAAGATTTCGATGTGAGATATTTTCTATGCGCTCGATCGCAGCACGGTGCAATTGATCGCATTTGCTCTTGAAGCTTGACATCTCCCGAAATGCTTCATTTTTTCCATAAGCCTATAGAAACACAGAAAACACATAAAATAAAGTGAAATAATAAAGTTAAGAGCTTAACGAATATAATTAAGGGGCTTAAATATGCAATATTTTAGACTCATCAACTGGAAACAAACATTAATCATAAATATGTCAAATAATAAGTAAACAAAAAGGATAAGTTGTGGGGTACCTCCTATGAGCGTTAAGTTTAATGTCTTCAGCTAGACTCAACATTAGTAATCGTGCCCAGCTAAACACTCCACCATCTGATCAATAAATGGGAGTGGAAAATGATCCTTCCTTGTGGTAGCATTCCACTTACGGTAGTCTAGACACACTCTCCATCCTGATTGCACATGAGTTGGAACCAACTCGTTGTCTTTATTTATCACTACCGTCAATCTAGCCTGCTTTGGCACGACAATAATCGGGCTCACCCACTCACTATTAAAGATTGGATAAATGATCCCTACATCCAATAGCTTTATCACTTCAATCCTCACAACCTCTTGTATAGCTGGGTTGAGCCTTCTTTGTGGCTCCCTCGATGGCTTGTCATTCTCCTCCAAATGTAACTTGTGCATCACCATTGAAGGGCTGATCCCCTTGATATCCTCAATAGTCCAGCCTATAGCTTCATTATGCTCTCTTAAAACGTCCAATAATTTATCCACTTGAGCATCAACCAAATCTGAAGCTATAGTCAGAGGCAAAGAATCTGCTGGACCTAGGAACTTATACTTAAGATTGTCCCGTAAAGGCTTAAGTTCCTTCTTGAGGGGTTCAGATGTTGTGGTCTCCTCCGTCTCACTGCTCTTCTGAGGAGCAGACTCCAAAGTAGCATTTGCTTGCTCAAACAACTTATGCAAATCCAAATCCTCTTTAAACTGAGCAAAGTGTGCCTCCAAGGGGTCCTCAATGCTTGATTCATCCACAGTCTCCTCCGTCTTACTGCTCTCTCAAGGAGCAGACTCCAAGATAGGATTTGCTTGCTCGAGTAGCTTATCTAAATCCAAATCCTCTCCAAACTAAGCAAAGCATGCCTGCAGAATGTCCTCAGACTTCCCTTCTTTCTTGGGCGCTTGTAATCTCTCAGGGTAAGGCGCTTTAGGTATAAACGACCCAGGAAGATCCTTAATAGTAACTGGCTATAGATGGCTCAGCATCTATCTTCTCTTTGTTGCCACTTTCTTGCCCTTGTTGTATAGCTGGGTTCTCTTCCACTTGATTGTCCACTTATCTCCCAGACCTCAATGGGACAATCAATTGCACTTATTCCTGCCCGTGCATAGGAGTTGATGAATTTCCCACCGCAAACTATTCCTTCGGGTTAGGCTTAGGTTGACTGGGGAACCTTCCCTTCTCTCCTTCACCCAAGTGACTTACGATTTGATCCATTTGATTCTCTACCTTAGCAATCACTTGGGTGTTTACTATTTGCGCACTCCTTACTCGCTTATGGGTTGGCCGATCATCTTCTTGAAATCATTGAGGGCGTCCTCCAATGACTGTGAAACCGACGCTGGCACTTTAGTGGGAGCTTGGTAAGCGAGTGATGGTGTTGAATGGGCTGAGAGACCATAACTTGGAACTGGTGGAGGAAATTCGGGAGGGTATTGATTGTGAGCATGATGAGGGGCTCCTCCTTGATTTATCAATTGGTTCTACTTCCATGAAAAATTAAGGTGTTTCCACCACCCTGGATTGTACGTCTCGGAGTAAGATCCATTTGATTGCCACCAACAGTCATTGAAAGCATTCATTTGTTCCATGGGATGCTCGACAAAAGCCGACATAGATGGACAATTCTGTGCTAAATGCATAGGACTAGCACAGATGGAACAACTATCATCATTGAATGTATTGGCTGTATTGATGGACTGGTCGGTCATCTTCATGAAATCCTTGAGGGTGTCCTCTAAAGACTGTGAAATCGGCGCTGGATTCATCCACATTTTTTTAATTTTTAATTTTTTCTAATTTTTTATTTTATTTTTTATGGGCAATTGTCAATAGAAACAAATAAATTAAAATAAAATTGCAATAAGAAAAATCAAACAAAAAAAATGTTAACTAACTAGTAGAAAAATAAAATTAATTCAGACAAAAATTTCACAAACCAAACAACTCCCCGGTAACAGCACCAAAAACTTGTTGTGAGTTTTAAATTACTCGCAAGCACACGAGTTGTTTGCAATTTAGTGTTGTGCAAGTGCGAGGTCGAATCCACAGGGAATTGCGTTGTGAAAATATTTTTATCTAAACTAAGCCTATTTTAACCTAGTTCTAAGTTTTGAATTATCTTTTGCAAAACGAATATATACTAAACTAAATTGATTTAAAATTAATAATAAAGACACTAAGGTTTCTGAATCCACCCCACCAAAGTTAAGCATATATCTTCATGTTCTAAAAATAGCCTATCAAAACATTCCATGAATCCAACTTAAAACAAAAAACAACAAATATCCCAATTAAACCAAAAGCATCCAATGTATCCGCTTTTAACAAATCACAAAGGAAATCCAATTTAATCAAAAACAATTTGATGTATCTATCAGATGAAACACACAGAATATCCAACAGAACAATTTAAACGCAATCAATCATAAGATTTTACTCAAATAATTAACAGAACATTTATACTAAAAACACATCAGAATTGTATAAATAAAACTGAAACTAATATGCTAAACAACGGCGAGGCTTCATTTTCAACCTTAGTTAAAGATTCTAGCCATTCATAATCATGAAACTAGAGTTCATAATAAAAGTGCTAAACATTAAACTAAAAAAAAGCAGTAAATTAAAGCTGACTATACATGGGAGAAATTCCACCCGATGTTGGGCGGCGCTTCCCCTCGTGGTAGCAAAGCCTTTAGGAACCACCAGAATGCTAGCAGACGTCCACCGGATTACAACAAATGGCACCAGGAATTGCACACCAAATGATGAAGTGAGATGATGCTTTTATAGGGGGAGTCCCGGAGCACAATGGGTTGGAAATTCGATGTGGGATACTGTCCGAGTGCGCTCGATCGCAGCATGTTGTGATCGATCGCATGTTGGTGTAATGCAAAGCATTTTTAACCGATGTGGGATGTGCGAGTGTGCACTTGTGATCGATCGCAAGTCTGGTGCGATCGATCGCACTAGACATCTTCAGCTCGACCCTTGTCTACTAAAACGGCCATAACTTTCTCTAGAAAAATCATTTTTATGAGCTGTAAAATTCCTCAGAAAATAGACTTCCGGATCTTTCCAAGAATAGATGGCTCATCTCCTGGTTCTTCCTGAATCAATACAGTAAAATCCACAAAAATGACTAATCTGTACAGGCAATTCTGGCAATTTTAGTGAACTCCTTTCCCAGTGCTTGTAAACCTGAAAAACAACTTCTTAAGCTAACAAATGTAAATTAAGTGGCCAAAATATGCAATATTTGGCACTCATCAATTATATTTACACAATTTTCTCACATTACTTTATTATCAAAACTCAGATTCTCTCACTTGATCTTTATTGTTCGTGTTAAGGTTTACACTTTTCCTTATAGTTCACTTTTCCTCATGGGATCGACACCTCAACTATACACAATAACCGTGTAGTGGTTTGAGCGTAAGCAGATGAGTTCCCAGAACTGTTCATGAATTTGTGGGACAGTAAGGTGCGAATTGGGGAAGGATCCTAGATTCCCTTGATCTCTGGGTTCTATCGAATTTGGGTGAGGATAATGCCCAGTCAGTGCATCTGATGGTTCGTTGTCACGCTCTGAGCCAGCGTGCTCTGAAATGGCAATGAGTTGTGGATTAGTTGATCATTGTGGCGACTGAACTGGTCCAAGCAATGATTTTGGGTGGCATGACAATAAGAAAGTCCTTGATCCTTCAAAATAGAAAGCCCTTCATCTAGCGCCAATCTGTTGATACCGAAATTCTGTCAGAATCTGAACTGTTGAGGAGTAGGACATGCACACACAAAACAAAGCTAAAACCTAAAGTCACGAAGGCCGAGGGGGGGTGTGCCTCCGAAGGACTCTCCGATACCTAAGTTAGTTTATGGCTTTTTCTGGAGAAATAATGAGATAAAAAAGGAATAGGGTTTTGTGCTTAGAATTGGTCGTACTTTTGGATTTATGATGGCTCCTATTTATAGCGTACAGGAGTAAAGTTTGATCAGGAGAACAACTATAGTGTTAGGATAGGAGTCGTATTCTTTTGGAGTTATCCATCTGCCATGTGAGTTTATCCAGAAGTTGGAACGGTGGAACAACATCAAGTTTTACGGTGTAAAATTATCATTATGCCCCTTACTACGTGTCGGGAGATGATTGGTCGTCTCATCATGGTTATGAAATTACTATTTCTATCTTGGAGACTGACACATGTCATTGCGTTATTGGTAAGGGAATTTTCTCCCACGTCAGCAATATTATCTGTAAAAAATTTACCACTTACTATTTGGTTTCTCTGGTTGATTGATGAGGTAAGGAAATTTTTATTTATGACCATAATTTATAAGTTGTTTGCAAAATTAATGCAGCAACTTTACCCAGCTATGACAATACACGTTTGATAACACAACTTATGCAAATTAGCCAAAGCTAATGTTAAAGACTAAGTTGGGTGCTTATCAACCTATTAGGAGGACCACAACAACTACAGTTATGTACAAACTGATACAGCAAATGGTAATAATGAAAGCTATTTGACTATTTCCTAGCATAGGCTTATTCAAAGATCATACCTTACATATGCATTAAAGGTTTCTGGAAATTAAATTCAAGTTTGTGGCAAATTTGGAAAGAAACAATGGAAGAAAATAGAAGTATCTTTTATTCCTTTTATGGGTTCATCCATTAGGAAGTGCTGGAGAGCAAATTGTCTCTCCACTCTGTTAGTGTTGGGAATTTTTCCACGAAAATCTATTCAAGATCCACACAAATAGTAAACATAGCTATGATACCACTTGTTAATCTGACACTTAACCCACAATCACAATAACAAAAATAAAAAGAAAATAAACACAAGAATTTTAATGTGGTTCAATACCTCTTGCTTACATCCATAGAAGAATCAATCCATTATTAATTCTCAACTACATCAGTTGTACAATTTCTTTAACCAAAACTGTACTAAAATACTCATTGCAATTTTTATATGGAAAAAAACCGCAAAGACTCACAACTCCAAAGTACACAATTTTTCTAAGCAAATTGTATAAACACTCTACGCAATCTCACAACCTAAACCCCTAAATGTTCGCTCAACTTTTGGATCTATGTAAAACCCTCTTTTACAAGTTATATTGGTGTTTGGTTTGTTACACTCTACATCTGACCAACTATTCCTACTTCAGAAATCGAGATGAGGGACTAAGTCTCTTAATGTGCATATTTATAATAACTAGTACCCATATCATTTTGACACATAAACGATGTGAGACTAGAACTACTTGTAATAACACTTCTCTCTGATGTGGGATTTGAGGAGTATCCCAACAAATCCATCCCGCGACTCAAATTCCCAAACACTTCAATCCCTGCACCGAGTTTGCCTCCACTCGATCAAAACCTCTATGTTTTAATCAGGCCTTCAATACCGCTTATCAAATTTTGGGCTTAATCCCAACAATCCTCCACCTAAGCTTAGATTTTTATCTTAGTTGCAAATCTAGCTTGTTTCTTCATCGCATCAATTCTCTGAAATTTTGCCATTGTCGAACCTTGCTTTAATACCACTTATTGAGAATTTTTCTAACAAAAATCCGCCCAAGATCCACACAAATAGTAAACATAGCTATGATACCACTTGTTGGCAATTTGTCATTCAATCCACAACCACACAATTATAATAGTAAAAATAAAGAGGAAATAAACACAAGAATTTTAATGTGGTTCGGTACCTCTCGTCTACGTCTTCGGGAGAATCAATTCACTATTAATTCTCAACTACTTCACAGTACACATTTTTTTAGGCAAAATTATGTGAAAACTTTCCACAATCTCATAACCCAAACCCCAATACACCCAATGTTCACTTAACCCTTCCTTGTAAAAACCTCTTTTACAAGTTATATTGGTGTTTGGTTTGCTCCACTCTACATCTAATCAGCTATTCCTTCTTCAAGAATAGGGGTGAGGGACTAACTCTCTTGATGCTTATATTTATAATAAGTAGTAGCCACATCCTTTTGACATATAGACAATATGGGACTAGAACTGCTTACAATAACATTTCTTTCTAATGTGCGATTTGAGGAGTATCCCAACAAATTTATCCATCGACTCAAATCCCCAAACACTTCGATCCCTGCTCCGAGTTTACCTTCACCCGATCAAAACCTCTCTATTTTAATCAGACCTACAATATCACTTAATCATATTTTTTGGCTTAATCCCAACCGTTAGGGCTAGTTTGGTAGCTGGGACAAAAATGGGATAAGATTAGCTAATCCCACATGAACAGTTAGTCCCATGTTTAGCTGGAGGGACTAATTGTTCATTTGGGATTAAGTTGCGATAGAAATAATCTTAATCCCAGGATTTCTGTCCCACCCACCCCCTTGGGACAAAAATATTCCCATGTCCTGGGACTAAATCATTTTTGCCCTTTCCATTTTTGCCTTTGCCACTGTTTTCTTCTTCCCCATCTCCACGAAGCTTCTTCTTCTTCCCCAGCGCAGCGCCGCCTCTCCTCCCCCTCACTCCACCTTCTTTCTCATTCTTTTTCCTCTCTTATTCCGTTTTTTTCTTCCTCTCTTATTCCTTCTCTTTCTTCCTCTCTTATTATTTCTCTTCCTTTTTCTTCCTCAGCGCCGCACGCCACCTCTGTTCCCCCTTCTTTCTCCTTCTTCCTCTTTACTTCCCTTTCCTCCTCCTTCCCCAGCATCGAGCACCGCCTCTCCTCCCCCTCCCTCATCCTTCCCCTCTCTTTCCTTCTCCTTCTCCTTCTTCCTCTCTCTTTCCTTCTCATCCTCCTTCTTCCTCTCTCCTTCCTTCTCATCCTCCTTATTCCCCAGCGATGCACACCTCCGTTCTCCATCTCCTTCCTTCTTTCTCTCCTTCCTCCTCCTCCCCCGCACCTGCCTTTTTATTCTTCTTCTCCCTCCTCTCACGCGCCTCCCTTCCCATTCCCCATCCTCCTTCGTGCCTCCCTTCTCCTTTCCCCTCCTCCCCTGCGCCTCCCTTCTCCTTCTCCCTCCTCCCCTACGCCTCCCTTCTCCTTCCCCTCCTCTCTCACGCCTCCCTTCTTCTTCTTCCTCCATATCTACCAATCAAAACCCAAATCAACACCACTAAAAAAAGATGGAAGAGGAAGAGAAGGAAGATGAAAAAGGAAAAAAAAATCTCATCTCTGTCACGACACAGGGGATGAGGAAGACAAAAATTAAAGCCATTTGATTAAGGTTTTATACAGTTTTATAATATATATATATATATATATATAAAAATTTTGTAATAAAAAATAAGAAGGGTATTTTAGTCTTTATATAGATTATCCTAATTTAATCACAATTCAGAGATCCCATGAACCAAACATAGTATTAAGATAGTCTCACTTTAATCTCACATAATTCTATTCCACTATAATCCTAATCCTATCCTACTATAATACTATCTGTGAACTAAACGATCCCTTAGTTCCTTAGCTCTGTGACTGCGTTGGTACAAATGAAATGCTCTTATTTGATAAGACTCGACTTTAAAGCTCTGTTTTAACATCTCATCTTTCTTCTGCCAGCACTCTTACATTGTCACCGTTTGAATGTATATATGTAATGCACAGACTGCTACAGGTTATGAAGCTAATCAAGCAGGAATCTTTATACCAACTGTTTCAAATTTGTCCAATTGCACTCTCTGAGGAAACACACAAAACTGAAGAAGCTTCGAAATTATTACTATATAAGAGAGCTTTGTCTGCTCAAATGTGTGCCCTCACCACGACGTCCTTTGTGAAGTACGTGTATCAAACTCTCCAACTAATATGGTCCTAACTCTTAAATTAGTCATTTACCTAATTTGAATCCTTCATAAATGTAGGGGTCCCGCCCTTAAACCAGTTGAAAAGGGCACTGTACATATGAATTTATTGAGGAGCGTGCCCCTTACACTGCATTGCCTGCACTTGTTTGTCTTTTGTTTGCTCTTTTCCTTGTATATTTGTGACTTGAACTAGAGCGCTCTTTGTCAAGTGCTAGCTCAATTTTTCTTTGCGGGTATCTTTGTTTGTGTGGTTGTGAGAATGGAAGGTGGAATTCCCATGCTTAGCTGTCTCTTGCAGCACACCCTAAGGGGTTTATGTTCACATTCAGATTCTTATAATTCTTCAAAATGGGTTTATGCAGTGTTTTGGAGGATACTGCCTCGGAATTATCCTCCACCAAAGTAAGCAAAAAAGCATGATTTTTTTGGTTAATGCAGTGATCATGACTTTGTCCATGTGCACTTTGTATGTATCATTTTGCTCTCTTGCAGGTGGGATTATGGAGGGACTGCTCTTGATCGCTCCAAAGGAAACAAAAGGAACTGGTAATTTTAAAAAAATTGTGACAAGCCAACATCTCATTCTGTTCTAACTTGATTTATTTAAGTATAATTTTCTGTTTCAGGATTCTTGTTTGGGAGGATGGGTTCTGCGATTTCTATGAATGTGAACGTGCGGGAAGTGGACACTTAAAGAGGAGCTTTGGAACTGATGTCTTCTTTAAAATGTCTCATGAAGTCTATAATTATGGAGAAGGGTGAGAATTCATCTTCTTATTTCCTTTCTATCTTTAATTTTTTTGGGTTGAAACTTGTAGTTGAATGAAGGATGTTGGAGGAACTAAATGGTGAGTTTGTATGGAACTTGGCTGCAGATTAGTAGGGAAAGTTGCAGCAGAAAACAGTCACAAATGGGTGTTAAGAGAAACCCCAAATGAAAGTGATCCTAGCTTCACCCCCTCGTGGAATATGTCTACTGAGCCTGTAAGGGAATCAGTACATTATTTATACTCAACAAAAATCAATGAATAAATTAAGTCCAATCTACTCTGTAATAAAAAATAAAATAAAAAAGTCTACTCCTTTTCTTTGTAACTTAACTTTCTCATATGCAGCAACCAAAGGCGTGGGAGTTTCAGTTCAGTTCAGGCATTCAGGTTGGTGAATTCATCAAGTCAAAAATTAAACATGAAGAGATGAGCTTAGTAGCATTGGGCACAATTAAATCCCTAACAAATGATCAAAAGTTCTTTTAATTCACAGACAATTGCAGTCATTTCTGTCAGGGAAGGGATCATTCAACTGGGTTCATTTGATAAGGTCTCCTCTCTCTCTCTCTCTCTCTTTCTCTCTCTCTCTCTCTCTCTCTCTCTCTCTCTCTCTTTCAGTCTGTTGTGTGTGAATGTATCACATATTCCCTCGATTTACTTCACTGATTGTTGATTATCGATTCCTCTAGATTCTTGAAGATCTCAATCTGGTGATCAGCATACAGAGGAAATTCAACTACCTCCAGAATATACCTGGCGTCTTCGCCATACAAAGGCCATACGTACCAGTCAAACATTCATACATCCTCAAACCGAATACCCAGATGCTTGAAAGCCAAGAAACAGCTTTTTCTAATGACAACAAGTCTCAAGTAACTGGAACAAAAAGATCGTTTAACGAAAGCCCCAATGATTCTCCGATCAAGTCCCTTAACTTGGGTTGGAACACTCCACAAAATGGTATTACAGGACCACCCTTAGGGTCAATCCCTCCTCTTTTGCCCACCATGTCTTGCAGTCTTGGAGCTCTGCTATCAAATTTACCTTCTGTGATACCGTCCTATAATGGAATTGAAGCTCATGACATAGCTCTGATCAACAACGTCCTCGATAGCACAAGCCAGAGAGTGAAGGTTGATAATGGTGGTGTAACCAATGAAGTTCAAATTGCTGATGCAAAAGCAGAGTCCTCATATCAATTGCATGCTCCTCATCAAGAAGAAAAACCACGTTTGATAAACACTGATTTAGAGTTAGAAGATGAGGTGGTGGTGGAATTAGGATTTGGACCTATTAAGGAGGGAGAAAATGCTCTAAAGCTTAATTAATTAGGAAAACCAAATTGCATTTATTATCATAAAGAGATGATTTGGTCTTTTTTGAGGTTTGTGTGGTCGGTTGGTAGCTCACTTGCTGTCATTTGGTTAGGCATCATCTGTGCTTTTGTATATGTAATGCAAAAACAAATTCTCACTGTAAGTTTTTTTAGCAATAACGAAATATTGATGCAATTTCATAGAATAGTAAGTATACATGACAAAGGCATCCCGATATGGACGGCTTGGGTGGAGCGACAGTGTGACAATGTGGGGTTCGTCTCCCATGGGCTCTCTCTATCCCTTTGGGTTACTGCTACTCCACCGTATACAATGGTCCCCATTATCCCAATGGAGATGGAAAGTGACTAGAGATAATTGAGTTAGGATCAAGCTGTTGAATGCAACCTTTGGTATTCGTCTCCCGACATAATGGATGGTCCCCAACTTCAACTTCTTGGTTCTTCAAGTTGATGAAAATTCTAAGAGAAAGAGTTGTCATTTGTGTTAATAAGGTAATCATGGTATGTAACACAAGCAATTTGTTAGAAAGTTTCAAAATATTAAGGTCGCCCTTTAGTTTTGGAAAATATTTTTCATTTTTCATCTTAATTTTCCTTACTCTTTTGGAAAAGGCATTTATGAGTTTATAAATAACCAGAATTCAGTCCAACAATGTTACCTAATTTTTCTTTCTTCTCTCTTCTTCTGAGTTTGTGGGTTGTTTATCAATGTGCAATTACCTGCAACCTATTGCACGGTGGAATCAAATATAAACTTAAGGAAAATGACATGATCACGACTCAAAGTTAATTTTTAAATAAAATATTCTAACACAATTTTAAAAATTAAAAAAAAAAGCCTCAAGGATTTCTTCCCATCTTGGCACCTAAAATTGGATGTATAAGACAACGGGCTCATTACCCAAAAGTGATGGCTCGAGTTATTTTTGATTTCGTAAGACTTCAAATTTATCTGTGTTTCATTGTCTTCAATCCTGCTTAAATATACTGCACAATCAGTCCAAATGAAGTAGTTGAATGCTTAGAAATAATAAGCACTATAGAGAACCTCTTTCCATTTTTATTGTTAAATAGTGATTAAAAGAAATCAATTTTGGAATTTTGATTGAAGCTTTGACCATGATCTGAGTAACCTTTCCTATCATGCTTTTCTTCTTCCCTTTTTGTTCCCCTTAATTGTAATGTCATTCATTGTGATGGTCTATATTTGATCTGTGTTTGATACAAGCATATAGAGTGCTGTTTTAAATCATCCAACAGGCTGCCCCACTAAATTAAACAGCTTAGATTAGTGAGATATTTTGTCGATCGGATTATTGTTCTTACAATGCAGTCTGGTCCTGTATGTAGGACCAGTTTAGTTGGCATATATTCAATAGCAGTCAATTTGGTTATGAGCATATATCACTGCTTTGTGGTTTCTAGTCATATAAGGCTAAAAAAAACCCTAGTATTAAACAGTGACAATTCACAATTCTCAACAAACAATCTACTTCTCATTTATGTAGGAATAAGCGGGTTGGGTCATGCACTCATGATGGGCAGTCTGACCCGTCCAGCATTTAACACATCTACATGGAAATTGAGGGAACGGTTAGTTCCCAACTTTAAACCAAAAGGCACCTTATCACTTGGATAGGAAATCAACTGACAGTTTTCTGTTTGAAAGATGTACAGAAAGAATACAAAAATAAAGTTGCATGGTTAGAGAGAGAAACAACAATTCTAGAGAGAGATAATTCACACGTTTTCTTTAAGAATAAGAGTAAGGCTCTTGGGTTGTGATAATGGTGTGTTTTCCGTAATTGTGATCACGCACGACCACTAGTGATGCTTAGAAGAATTGGATCAAGGATAAACTCAAACCATCATAGAATTTCGGGTTCAAGAGGTACAAATAATTTCTGTTTTGTTTACTTTGATAATATTGGTATTAGAGGATGGTTGAATGTTCTTTGGGTTAATATATTGTCTATAAACGTGAATGCATGATTAAAATTAAAGAAGAATGCATGAAACTTTATAGAACCTGAAATATGAAGGCTTGAGGATTGAAAATGACAACTCTTTCATTTCCTAATGCTATGCTGTAATTTTCTTGAGTAATGTAGTTTATAACATGTATATTATATTTGAAAAAAATATGGCATTCTTTCTCTAAAAAATAAGAGAGAAAAACGAAACCCTAGTCTAGAAACTCGAAACTTTAAAAAAATTTCATAAATTGTATGTTTAATTTCACAATACAAAACTTGTATGGTTAGAAAGAGAATTTCATAATCTTTCCAATGGTGTATTGCTGAAGATTTTGGTTGATTGTAGAGAGAGATAAAGTGCCTGAAAATTTTGGCCATTTTTGACCAAATATGTAAGCCTGGAGGTTTCAACCTCTAGAATTGTTTTTCCCCACTCGCAAAGAGAGTATGTACACTCTCCTCGACATCCAGTGACACAAACTAAAAACAGAGATCACCGATGTGACCAGCATGGCTGGACGAACCGTCCGCAGTCGATTTGGTCAGGAGGTAACTCCTGTAGGGTGGCGTGCACGCACCTACGTGGCTGAAATGCTCTTGATGTGTTTTAAGGATTTTTTTTTCATAATCGTCGCCAGCGCATGACGATAATAGGTGGAGGATCCGACGACGTGAAAAATATCATTTTATTTAGAAAATTATTTTCGATTTTTCATAATTGTTTTAATAATTAATTATTTATGGATTATTTATTATTATTTTTTGAACAAAATAATATTATAAAAAATTGGGAAATTGTGAAATTTAAATTTGCGGGAGTTTTTTTTTTATAAGTTTCGGGATCTTTATTTTCTTTGCAACTTAAATCAAATTTATTCAACACGACATGCATATATAGTTGTTGTCATGTATATAAAATTATTAAATAAAATATTAATGAATCTTAATAACTTTTGGACGTAGTTAACATGACTCGTTATTCAGACTTCATCACAGGTAAAAAGAAATCATAACATCCTATAACCATTCGCTTATGAATAATAGAACAAGTGTGGCGTGAAGCTAAAAAGGAAACTTGTCGTTCCATTCCTTTCTGTGAAGCAGCTCATGTCTTGCTTGAATCATTACTGGACAATAAATGGAAGTTTGTGAAGTCCACAATGAGGTAGGACCAAAAAATCAAGAACAGTTTTTGAAGGGTCACCAATAAGCTGGAGTTGGCAGAGGAACGCCGTATACTTTCTGGCATTAGACATAAGTTATGAAAAAAAAATCTAGTTATGAAATATTAAGCTTCGATTACAACAATGGATACATAGGCTACGGAATTAGATTGTTTAATCACGTAATTTCATACACCTTGGCGGCATGACGTCGAAAAAACCCCTTTACAACACCACGGTCTCGATTAGCCCATTTACGGTCTTTCTCTCTCATACTCTTTCTTGCTTGTAGAGATCGTTCATCCTTTAATTTTACAAATTAATTTACAAAATAAATCTCTCACTTGAACAAGAATCCAAAATATCTTTCATCAAAATCTGGCAATTCATCACCTGTGGCTATTTTTAATGATCTCCAAGTAAACGTACATCGAGTTTGAAATTCTGTCTTGCAAGAAAAATCTATTAAAATGTATGTACTTCACATATTAAAAGCACCACATGCAACCTTTTAGTTAATTTTCTTCACAGAAGTTAACAGCAAGGATTGAACTGTGAGGTACATAATAATCTTTTGGGTGGGTTGTTAGGTTTGCAAACTAGATTAATGGATTGTAATTAGAACTGAAAATCAAGGATGAGTTTATAATTTACCAAAAAATGCGCTATAGAGGACACCATGGGTTCATCATCTAAAAATGCTAATTCAAGTTACTTTTGGGATAATAAGCCGTAGATATATACACAATCTTTCCCATTATACTACCGATGCCGAATGTGGTTCACGACAAACTCTATCCGTTTAGACGCTCGCATCCTTATGAAGAGAGTGCACAAATCTTACAGATCAAATATAAAAAAATCTGACCACCGATTCTGATCCATTGGGAGTCCCAAATGTCATACATTCACATGATAGTGAGCCTCGATCAACTCTGATACAATTTGTAATGGGCCACGAATCCCCCTAAAAGGATATGACCGATTTAAAACTATCGCACTTGCAATAAAGGATGCATCTTGGAATCTTGATTAGAGGGGAAAATTATTAAAAGAATATTTATAATTTGAGAGAAAATATAATGACAATTTCACAAAACACATACATTTTTTTTTATAATATCATTAATATGAAAATTTTCATAATTCGAAAAAAAATAGATACAATTAAGTAAGTGCCAACTAGCTTAGTTGATTGAGTCACTTATTATCACACAACCGATCAGGGATCAAACCCCACTTACACTAGGGATAAGAGGGATAAGGGATGAGAGAGCATTAGCTCCCATTGTGACATTGTGTAATCAAATTCTTTTAAAACAAATAGATACAAGATCGACACAATCACAACAAAAACTTGTATTTTTTTATATATTGACGGGGGAGGATTGAATCCAAGTCTTTTAAATGGAGGACACACATGATTGTAATTAAAACTGAAAATCAAGGATGAGTTTATAATTTACTAAAAATTGCACTAAAGGGGACATTATGGGTTCATCATCTAAAAATGCTAATTCAAGTTACTTTTGGGATAATAAGTCATAGATTTATACACGATCTTTTCCATTATACTATAGATGTCGAATGTGGGTCATGGCAAACTCCCTCCATTTAAACTATCACATCCCCATGAAGAGAGTGCACAAATCTTACAGATCAAATAACAAAAATATGACCATCGATTCTGATCCATTGGGAGCCCTAAATGTTATACATTCACATGATAGTGTGCCTCGATTAGCTTTGATACCATTTGTAATGGGTCATAAATCCCCTTAAAAGGATATGACCGATTTAAAACTATCGCACTTGCTATAAAGGATGTATCCTGGAATCTTGATTAGAGGGTGGAAATTATTAAAAGAATATTTATAGTTTGAGGGAAAATATAAGGACAATTTTACAAAACACATACTTTGTTTTTTTTTTTTGTAATATCATTAATATGAAATTTTTCATAATTTGAAAATAAATACTAGATACAAGCAAATGCTAATCTCATTGATAGAGTCACTTGTTATCACACAAGCGATCAGAGATCAAACCCCACTTACACTAGAAATATGATGGATAAGGGATAGGAGAGCACTAGCTCCCGTTGGAAAGTCCAATTCTTTAAAAAAAAAAATAAATACATGCAAGATCGACACAACCATAACAAAAAATTGTATTTTTTTGATATATTGACGGGGAAGAGGATTGAATCTAAGTCTCTTAAATGAAGGATACGCATGATTTTAATTAGAACTGAAAATCAATGATGAGTTTATAATTTACCAAAGAATACACTAAAGGGGACATTATAGGTTCATCATCTAAAAATGCTAATTCAAGTTACTATTAGGATACTAAGTCATAGATTTATACACGATCTTTCCCATTATACTACCAATGTCGAATGCAGGTCATGACAAACTCCCTCCATTTAGACTCTCGCATCCTCATGAAGAGAGTGCACAAATATTACATATCAAATATCAAAAAATCTGACCACTGATTCTGATCCATTAGGATCCCTAAAAGCCATACATTCACATGATGGTGAGCCTCGATCAGCTCTGATACCATTTGTAATGGGTCAGGAATCCCCTTAAAAGGATATGACCGGTTTAAAACAATCGCACTTGCTATAAAAGATGCATACTAGAATTTTGATTAGAGAGAAAAATTATTAAAAGAATATTTATAATTTGAGGGAAAATATAAAGACAATTTTACAAAACACATACTTTGGTTTTTTTTTTTTTTTGTATTATCATTAATATGAAATTTTTTATAATTCTAAAAAAAATAGATACAAGTAAGTGCCAACTAGTTTACTTGATAAAGTCACTTGTTATCACACAAACGATCAGTGATCAAACCCCACTTACACTAGGGATACGAGGGATAAAGGATGGGAGAGCACTAGTGTAATGACCCATCCTGGGTTGGCCACCCCCGAAATGGTGTCATCAGATTTTGAGAATCGCAGTATGACACATATATGCAACAATAAAAATAAATAACACAAAAAAAAATTTACATCAATCAGATCTTTAAACATTCTACACAACGTAAAATGCATGAATACTTACAAATAAAATTTCATTTTATTTTCTCATTAGTCTGAGGATGATGACACGCACGTGACTTACAGAAAATGATTTCTTCTGAATCTCAATTCACCAAACTATTTGTCAAGCCTGCTACCTAAAAATCATTGTACAATGAGGAGTGAGCTTCACAAGCTCAGTGAATTAAATTTACTAAAAGTACTCATTTGTATAAATAGTATTTTAATATTTAAATCAATTTATATCACCTACACTTGATACTAGCATTCTACTATCACTATCCAGGTCATAATATCCATTCTCTATCATTCTCTTTCTCTTATTTATTGGTTCACCTCAAGACCATCAATTATCCCATAATTACCTCACAATGAGGTTCACATCATAAAGTCCACCATTTAGATAGTTCTTATCACCATAACAATAACACCACACCTCAGCATTTCAATCATCTTATCACCATCACTGTCTCTTTCTGTGAGACTCAACCATTTATAATTAAATTCACAATTAATACATCACACATCAGTATTTCAATAATACAACCAATAATTAAAACAGACCCAATACATGAATGATTATGATGGGAACGTCTTCCCACCTGTCGACAGGTTATCATTATCTTAGACCGACTGCCTTCCCGGTTCTTTTATTCTCATTTAGACCGGCTACCTTCCCGGTTCTTTCAGTTTTTCCTGGCTGCCACGGGATTCATTTCTAGCATATACCGGCTGGCACAGTTTTTCAATTAGACCGTATGCCTTCTCAGTTCTTTCATTTTCATTAGACTGGTTGCTTTCCTAGTTCTTTTCTTTCTCACTTAATGCATATGCATATGAGCAATGATATGAAATATGCATATAAACAGTAATATAAAAACCATATAAATTCAAAACATTTAAATTGGCTATCCTGATTATTCTCAAATTTATATAATAAAAATTTCACTAAATTCCTCTTATCCTAAATAACATCAAATCATCCATTAAAGCTTGTCAAGATTCACTATATTTCATCCCAAATCACATCAATTTATCCATCAAAGCTTGTCAAGATCCACTGAAACTCATCTCATCATAATTCGTATTAAAACATCAATATAACTCATCAAGAAGTTCACTTATCGTCTTTATTATTAAATCAACTTATTATTCCCAAAAATATTTTTTTTCTCCTAATAATTTTCTACATATCCAAAATTCATATCATAAATATCAACTAAATCTTTATCTATCACCACAACATAAGCTAATAATTTATTTTAATATTATCACTAAATTTTTCATTTTATTTAGACTACTTAAAGTAAATCTAACTCACCACATAGCTCTTAAAACTACCCGTGGATCACCTCATTACCTTTCCCGTTTCTCTCATAAATTTCCCTGATTGTAGATCGCCAACACCTGACATCATATTTATATAAATTTTCTAATTTATTCTTCAATTCGATATAAACCACACACTTTGAAAATTCTCACTTTGAATTCAGGAAAACTTCATAAATGTCATAAATTCAAAAATAACCATTATGTTATTACCTTCTGTTTTTCTGATAGCTTTTCATGATTCTCTATGAAATTCCATAGAAAACTCCTTTAAAATTTTGCTCTTTCAGCATTTCTTTGAGTCCCCAAGTGTTTTGAGAAAGAAACGATAAGTTGAAAGAAACTATAGGTGTATATATATACACCTATCTTTAATCCCCATCTATTTTTATGGCATTTCACATAGGTGTATATATATACACAAGCTCGCTGCTTAAACTATCAGTAGTCTCAAATGCGTCCTCCATCTGTCTTTAATCCCCCCTACTCAGTCTGTACTGTCTCCATGCTTCATGAAACATGCAAGACTTGCAGAGTTATTTGAAACTCTGCATTCCATTTTCTTTACTTGGCAGCAGGTGCTGCCACTTGCTGCCTCCTTTGTTGACTTTTCCTTTCTTTTTTTTTTAGAAAAATATTTTTTTTTCAAAACTTTTTTTTCTTCTTTTTCCTTTTGGACGTTCAGGTCCAATTTTTTTTCTTTTCTTCTCTTTTAATGACGTCCACGTCCCAATTTTTTTTTTAAAAGAATTATTTTATTCAGTACTTAGTTTTTCACGTGAATATATTATTTTAATTTCATGTCATATTTATTAAATTACTTTTTTACCCTTACTTTACGAATACAAGTATTATAATTCTACCCACCCTACAAAAATTTCATCCCCAAAATATCCTTATCTAATTCCAGAAACAAAAGTGAATAATACTTCTTCATAAGTGTCTCACACTTTCACGTAATCTATTCAACGTCCTTATTCTGCCACAGAACTTAGAATAATGAAATTATTTTATTACACAAGATTTATTATTTTTGTCTAAATTCTCACTGGTACTTGTATATAATACCAATCCTTCTAAATTTTTATAGCTTAGCTCGAAATATCATGTAAACACTTTCTTAATAGTGAAACATGAAATACACTATATAAATGTTTTAATTCTGGAGGCAAATCCAGGCTACTCACAGCTAGTCCAACTTTCTCAACCACCTCACAGGGTCCCACAAACCTCAGATTTTGCTTTCCTTTCCTGTTTAAATCTCAATACACCTTTTCATTGAGATATTTTTCAATACACCCAAATCACCTACTTGAAACTTAAAATGTCTCTTTTTATTATTAGAATAGTTATTCAGTCTATTCTATGCTGCTTTACGGTTCTCTCTAACCAATTTGATCCTCTTAGATGTTAACATAATAATTTATGAACTAAATATATTTCTCTCTCCCATTTCTTCTTAACATAAAGGAGTTTTACACCTCCGACCATACAATGCCTCAATTGGTGTAATCCCAATATTAGTTTGTTACTGATTATTATCAGTAATTTCAATTAATGGCATGTAAGCATTCCAAACTTATTGAGGGCTGATCATACGGCTCATCACACTTGCCCTTAACATATCTTCTAGTACTCTAAAATCCTTCCTATTTGAGCACGAAAAATTATATTAAATTTCAACTGTATACCCATGGCTTTCTAAAAGCCTCTCCAAAAGCCAGGGTGTAGCATCTCTAAATGACGCTATTCTCAATAGTACTCCATACCACATCACAATCTCAACTACATCCTTCTTCAATCCTAACCACCAGAATTTCTGTCTTTATCCTCTATACATCTCATTGTTATTTGATTGCATCAATCTACATCATTATGTGTCACCCTCCTTATCTCTTTTCTCAACTCCGCATTATTGGGAATACTATTTCTATGTTCCAAGACCAGGATACCATAATTTAAAATATTGAACTTATATTGCTTTCTAGTAAGCACTCAATGCTTAATATTTTCTATCTCTTCATCTCTATCTTGCATCTCTGAAGCATTTTACTATGGATGATTATACACCCATATTCGTTTACCATGCTCGTCTATCACTGATATTCAACTTCGTTCTTATTTCTCTAAATCTATCATCAATTTCACACCAGGACTCCCGATTATAGTTAACTTTCTTGTAGACTTTCTACTCAATGCATCAGCTATCACCTTCATATTTTTCTGGATGATAGGGAATTGTACAATCATAATCACAAACCACTTCATCCACCATCTTTGCCTCAAATTCAACTCTCTCTGGGTAGGTAAGTATGTCAAACTCTTATAACCCATGAATATCTCCCAAGTGGCTCTATACAGATGATGTCTCCAATCTTTTAAAGTAAATACTATAGCTGCCAATTTCTAAGTCATAAGTATGGTAATTTTTATCATGAATCCTCAATTGCCTAGAAGTACGGGCTACAGCTTTCCGATGTTACATATATCCTAATCATTGATGTGACATATCTCTATATACCAAAATTCTTTCATCACTAGAAGGAAACGCCAATATTGGAACTGTAATCGATTTCTTCTTTAGAAATTGGAAAATTTTCTCACACTACCCTTACCATACAAATCTAACCTCCTTCCTGGTCAGTCTTTTCAATAGTATTTCAAAAATAGAAGAATTCTTGAAAGAATCTTCTATAATAACCAGTTAACCCCAAAAAGCTCATAATCTCAGTTACATTAGTTTGTTTCTCCCATCTTAATATTATCTCTACCTTCTGTGGATCAACTACTATGGCATTTCCTGATATTACAAGTTCCAAGAAAGTTATTTCATTCAGTCAACACTCACACGTAGAGAACTTATATCATACCATCTCTTTCTCCTCAAAATCTCCAACACAATTTCTAAATGTTTTACCTGCTCTTCCTTAGTCTTAAGATATACCAAGATGTTATCGATGAACACAACCACAAGATTATCCAGAAATGGTTCAAACATTTTATTTCCAGTCTATGAATGTTTCTGGAATATTATTCAATCCAAATATCATCACAAGAAACTTATGACCATAACGTGTCCTAAAAATAGTCTTAGGCACGTCTCCCTTCTCTATCCTCAAATGGTGATAACCAGATCTCAAGTTTATCTTAGAAAACACTCTCATGCCTTGCAATGCTCAAACAATTTATTTATCTTGAGTAAAAGATCTTTGTTCTTATTCAACTATTTGTAGTCTATACTCACTCTTATCGTTCCATCTCTCTTCTTCATAACAACATAGAGCTCCCCAAATACATTAGGTCTGATAAATTGTACATTTAAAATTCTTAAACTTCCAACTTTCTTAACTCAATGGGTGTCACTCTGTAGTGTTCTATTAGATATATGTGATGAACTCAAAATCACATCTATAGAAAACTAAATCTCTTTACTAGGAGAAAATCTGGACAACTCTTCACGAATATATCATGAAAATCTTTCTCTACCAAGATTTTTTTTTTTCTAACTCTTATTTTCTTTTCTAGAATCATCATGTATGCCAAATACTTCTCACATCTTTTTTTTTCAACCATCTATTGGCAGTCAGAGTAAAATAAGATAGTTCGAGAGTATTTTATGTTCTCTTTGGAAGTTACACTCCTCATGTCTATATCGATAGCACTATATTCTTTCTAAAACAATCAACCATATTCAAATAATATAAATCAACTTCAGATTTTCTATCACTAATACGAATCACACAATCCTTGTAAACATTTATGATTTGCACTCTATCTCTAGAGGGAATTTCAACAAAAATATTTTGCATCCAAGATCTAATAAATACTTCAATAAACTTCATGCGAATACAGGATGCAAAAGAATGGATTTTACCCAGATCACCCAACATTGATATGTCCACCTTCTCTACACATAAGGCACTTCAAATTTTTGATAATTCTGAGATAATTATCTTATTTGAATATAATTATAACAAACTTTTATCTCCCAATCATACATCAGATTTCCACTTCCACTTGATGGCATACTTACTTCCTCTACCATGACTTCGAGTTCCCATAACCTGTCTCCCAAATCTAAAGGTCCCACCAAGAGTATTCTAAGATACAGAAGCAATAGATTATGTTTGCCTCTGACTCTATACTTCACTTCCCTGTAACAAATAACGCCTCATTTGGGGTGGTCTCTCACCCTGTACACTCATACTATCACTACCTCTATAACCTTTATGTCTGAGCATCTTTAACCACTCTTTCTCTTTCCCTTACTCCATTACATCTCTCTCAATCAGAATTGATATATCCACCAATCTGACATAATTCATATGCCTTATGTAAGATAATGTTGATCAAACCTTAAAACATAGTTTATCTATGAACTTCTTACACTTCTTCTCCTCTAGGTATACCATTTTTCTGTTCAAATCTCGACAAAGCCATAAATCTCCTATCATACTGAGCCACAGTCAATCCATTTGACTCAAATAAATAGAACTTCTATCTTGTTGGGCTCTAAAGATCTAAAGAAAATATTTATAAAAAAAAAAAACCTCCTTAAACCTATTCCAGGTTAAGGTTTTATCAATATCTGTACTTACCTTATGAAGAATATCTTTCCATCATTCTGGGGTCTCTCTCTCTAATTTGAACAGAGCAAAGACGACTCTCCGCCTGTCAGTCATTTGGTAAAATATCAAATAAATCTCTCTACATGTTTTTCCCAAAACTCATGTGTAAAAAGATTCATAGATCCTTTAACCCACAAGGCATTCAACTTAATTATATCTCCCAGCATCTCATACATAAACTCACTTTTCCCCATTTTTAAATATCTACCATTACTGGATTAACAACATCAGGCACTATTCTAGCCTACTCATCAAGTCTATGTTATAAGCTATCAACTTTATCATCTTTCACATTCATTTTCTTAAGATCATGTGCAAGAGCTTGTCTTAGCTCATTTCTTTCAACTTCATATTCTATTCTCTCATACCTTTACTAATATCAATTATATTACTAATATCAATCCTACTATCAGCACATTTCCTTATAGGAACCACTGATTCAGACTCATCCTCGACTTGTCAAAAATATTAGGGCCTACAACCCCCTCTCAAATCAACAACTCTAACTCTAGCTCTAGGACGTCCATGTGTCATCCTCAGACTATTCATTATAATTTATTTTAATCTTCCACTTTCTTACTTTTTATGTAGTCTACAAAATCTTAAAAACCTAATGCTCTGATACCAAAATTGTAACGACCCATCCCGGGTTGGCCACCCCTGAAACGATATCATCACATTTTGAGAATCGCAGCACGACACATATATGCAACAATAAAAATAAATAACACCAAAAGAAATTTACATCAATCTAATCTTTAGACATTCTATAAAATGTAAAATGCATGAATATTTACAAATAAATTTTTCATTTTATTTTCTCATTAGTCTGAGGATGATGACACGCACGTGACTTACAGAAAATGATTTCTTCTTAACCTCAACTCACCAAACTATTTGTTAAGCCTGCTACCTAAAAATTATTGTACAATGAGAAGTGAGCGTCACAAGCTCAGTGAATTAAATTTACTAAAAACACTCATTTGTATAAATAGTATTTTAATATTTAAATCAATTTATATTTCCTACACTTGATACTAGCACTCTACTGTCACTATCCAGGTCATAATATTCATTCTCTATCATTCTTTTTCTCTTATTTATTAGTTCACCTCAAGACCATCAATTATCCCATAATTACCTCGCAATGAGGTTCACATCCTAAAGTCTACCATTTAGATAGTTCTTATCACCATAACAATAACACCACACCTCAACATTTCAATCATCTTATCACCATCACTGTCTCTTTCTGTGAGACTCAACCATTTTAATTAAATTCACAATTAATACATCACACATCAGTATTTCAATAATGCAAGCAATAATTAAAATAGATGCAATGCATAAATGATTATGATGGGAACGTCTTCCTACCTGTCGACAAGTTGTTATTATCTTAGATCGGCTGCTTTCCCGGTTATTTCATTCTCATTTAGACCGGCTGCCTTCCTGGTTCTTTCATTCTCATTTAGACCGATTGTCTTCCCGGTTCTTTCATTCTTATTTAGACTGGCTGCCTTCCCGGTTCTTTCATTCTTATATGACTGGTTGCCTTCCCAGTTTCTTTCAGCTTTTCCTGGCTGCCACGTGATTCATTTCCAACATATACCGGTTGGTACGATTTTTCAATTAGACCGATTACCTTCTGTGTTCTTTCATTTTCATTAGACCAGCTGCCTTCTCGGTTCTTTTCTTTCTCGTTTAATGCATATGCATATGAAAAATGATATGAAATATGCATATAAACAGTAATATAAAAACCATGTAAATTCAAAACACTTAAATTGACTATCCTGATTATTCTCAAATTTATATAACAAAAATTCCACTAAATTCCTCTTATCCCAAATCACATCAAATCATCCATTAAAGCTTGTCAAGATTCACTATATTTCATCCCAAATCACATCAATTTATCTATCAAAGCTTGTCAAGATCCACTAAAATTCATCTCATCATAATTCATATTAAAACATCAATATAACTCATCAAGAAGTTCACTTATCATCTTTATTCATATCATAAATATCAACCAAATATTTATCTATCACCACAACATAAGTTAATAATATTTTAATATTATTACTAAATTTTTCATTTTTATTTAGACTACTTAAAGTAAATCTAACTCACTATGTAGCTTTTAAAGCTACCCGTGGATTACCTCCTTGCCTTTTTCGTTTCTCTTAGAAATTTTCCCGATTGTAGATCATCAACACCTGACATCATATTTATATAAATTTTCTAATTTATTCTTCAATTTGATATAAACCACACACTTTGAAAATTCCCACTTTGAATTCAGGGAAACTTCATAAATGTCATAAATTCAAAAATAACCATTATGTTATTACCTTCTGTTTTTCTAATAGCTTTTCAAGATTCTCTATGAAATTCTGCAGAAAACTTCTTCAAAATTTTGCTCTTTCAGCATTTCTTTGAGTCCCCAAGTGTTTTGAGAAAGAAACGATAAGTTGAAAGAAACTATGAGAAATCTGTAAACATATTTCACATAGGTGTATATATATACACAAGCTTGCTGCTTAAACTGTTGGCAGTCTCAAATGCATCCTCTATCTATCTTTAATCCCTCCTACTCAGTCTGCACTGTCTCCACGTTTCATGAAACGTGCAAGACTTACAGAGTTTCATTTGAAACTCTGCATTTCATTTTCTTTGCTTGGCAGCAGGTGCTGCCACCTACTGTCTCCTTTGTTGACTTTTCCTTTTTTTTTTAGAAAAATAATTTTTTTTTCAAAACTTTTTTTTTCTTTTTCCTTTCGGACGTTCAGGTTCAATTTTTTTTCTTTTCTTTTAATGATGTCCACGTCACAAAATTTTTTTAAAGAATTATTTTATTCGATACTTAATCCTTCGCGTAAATACATTATTTTAATTTCATGCCATATTTATTAAATTACTTTTTTACCCTTACTTTACGAATACAAGTATTACAACTAGCTCCCATTGTTTAGTACAATTCTTTTAATAAAATAGATACAAGATCGACACAACTATAACAAAAAAATTGTATTTTTTTATATATTAACGGAGAGGTTGATTGAATCTAAGTCTCTTAAATGCAGGATACACAGGTGATCGTCATGCTAAGAAGCTACAACACAATATATTTATATATATAAAAGAAGAATTGCAACTATTTCTTCAAAGAACAAAGCCCCAAATGAAACAAATTTCTTAAGCAGAAAAGGTTTAATAAAAGAGAGAACGAAAGGGAGATCGAAAGAGAAAGAAATGTGGGTTCCACCTTAGTTTGTAAGGTCACTTGCCATGGTACAATAAATTAGGGATCAAACCCTATTCACACCAAAAATGAGAAAGATAAAAGATATGAGATGATTACCTCGTATTGTGTAGCCTATAAGTTCAATAGATCTCATTTGAATTAAAAAAAAACAAAAAAAGAGATAAAAATATAATTTACTTGTGGTTTAATCTTAAAACTTGAAACAAAACAAAATTAATATCTTTTTTTTATCAATTTTTATTTTTTAAACGTTATTTATTTTAACTTTTTCAAATTTATTGTAAAAGTTTTGGAAATTGGAGACAACTTTTTCACATTTTCTAAACTATCGGTGAGGTATATTGAAACCGTTAATAGGAGCACCTCATTAATATTAAAAATATTCAAAACAGTTTGGAGTTTGAGTGGGAGAACTATGTATATTCGTCCCAACCCGCTATTATGTCAATAGTCAGGATCAATGTAGTACATACTTGATGTGAAACTCAACTCACGCTCACACTCACAAAATTCTCGTAGGTTTGGGTCGTCACAACAACGGGCCGAAGGTAATATTCACTCTTAGAGGACTTATCGCCATGATTCATGTATTTACTTCTTAAAATATAATCAATGGGATTAAGTTAGGTTAAACATATGGACCAAGTGGGAGAATATAACCAATCCATTTATGGTCCATGTTCAACCTTTGGCTACCTCAACCTTTTGGCTACCCATGAACCTTTTGGCTACCTATTGATTGTGGTAACAAATGTATGAAATATGAATTGACGTTCTTGATGGGAGAACAAGTATAAATAAAGGTTTGGTCCCTAGACTCGGGACTACTCATTTTTTTTATTTCATACACCATCAAATTAGAGAGTTCTGAGAGTTTAGAAGAACCAATACCGAGAGAATAACAGATTGTGTAAGTGAAAAGCTTCAATGGCCGGAGGTATGTTTACGGTCCTTTTAATTCCGCATTTGACCTATATGCTATTTAAATTGTTTAGCATGTTTAGATTATATTTAAGTTTTACATTTGGTATCAGAGCATTGTTTGCCTCTGCCTTGAAGTATTAAGCAATCTGTAAAACTTTCGGTTTATACCCAAAAAATAATTTGATTTCAAAGTTTGTTTTTTGAGAATTTTTTGATGGAAAATAATGTTAGAAATCATTAGGAAATTTGATTTCTAGTATTTCTGAGTTTTAAAATCTTGCCTTGGTATCCTGGAAGCCAAGATTTAGTTGAGTTTTGAAAACGGGTCAAAAACGACCCGGCTAAAGGTTGAAGACAACTGGTTTAGGAAAATATCTTGCAGTTTCTAAATTCGGTAATTTTTCAAATATATATATATATATATATATTTGAAAGTTCAGATTTTGGCCTAATTTTATGAATTTTCACAGTTCTGCATATGATTTGTAATTATTTGCAAAAATAATGTTAATGAACCCCCCGGGGTAGCCTAGTGGTAAGGACAAATTTGGGACTGTGTGGTAGCCGCATAGTCTTGGGTTCGATTCCCCATAGTCTTGGGTTCGATTCCCCCTGGAATCAAACTTTTGATTATTTTGCTCAAATTAAGATTATGCATATATACTAAATATGTTAGTTCTATATATACAATTTGATTAAATGCTCATATTTAGCATAATTTTTTGTTTTTCAATTCATGTTTTTAGAATGAGTTTATTTTATGCAATGAATTAAATTAAGTGCATAATATTATGTTTAATTATGCAATTTATGTTTTATTTATGAGAATTTTATTTACATATGATAACATATTATTAAGTTTAGATATTGTTAGATTATGTAAACTTAGGTTGTTCTCATAAAACTTAATTTGTGCATAACACATTAAGATTCATAATATATTAGTATGAACAATTAAGTTAAAAATTATGAATAATTCATAAACAATTTGTAGTTGGCATAAGACAGCATGATTTGGGACAATGCTCTGTATAAGGATTCTGGTTTTTAATGAGGCTTTGTCCCGACCAATTATCCTGAGAGCACTCTTAGTGATTGCCTATTATGTTACTATGTAATTGTTTTTAGGCATTAAGTAGAGCCTAAAATATAGTAAATATAAACTTTTAGTGAACCATATAATTTTAAATATTTAAAGAGTAGCCACAACATCTTTAATTATATAAAAATTATATATTAAGTGGATTAGGATCACATAATGGACATTAATTGTAATTAATTATATAAATATAATGATTTTACCCCACAGGGATTTTATTATGTTTATATAATTAATTAGGATAATATATTAAAATTAGTTTTTCTTAATTTACCCACAGGAGTTAGGAAGAATTAATTTAATAGTTTTATCATAAAGTTTAAAGATGGAAAAACATCAAACTGTAATCATAATATATATTATGAATTTAGTAAAAATAGTTTGATAAAATCTATCATAAAGTATAAAGAATCTTATTGAATTAAAAATTTAGCCCACAAGTAATTTTTAATGAAATTAGATTCAATTTCAGCGTGTTTTTACATTGGTAAAACATGCAATTTAGAAAATTAGACCTCACATCTTGACATAAGCTTTTGAACTTTATGCAGTTACTCAACCCACTAGTTTTTCTGATATCCATTGTGATATACCCGAACTTAGGGGTGATAACTATAAGATATGGAAAGAGAGGATTCTCCTCCATCTAGAGTGGATGGACATAGATTATGTTATTAGGAAGGATGAACCACCTGCAATCGTCGATAACAGCACTCTAGCTGCGGTTACACTATATGAGCGATGGGAGCGATCCAACCGGCTCAGTGTGATGTTTATCAAGACTAAGATAACAGCTGGTATACGTGGTTCTGTCGACCAGCATGAGAAAGTTCGTGATTTGTTGAAAGCCATTGACGATCAATTCGTCACTTCAGAAAAGGCATTGGCAAGCACCCTGATAATGAAATTATTATCCCTCAAATTCACCAGCGTAAAAGCTGTGCGCGAGCACATAATGCAAATGCGTGACATTGCGCTCAACTTAAGAAACTCGAGGTTGATATGTCAGAGTCCTTCCTGGTGCACTACATTCTGAACACCCTTCCAACTCAGTACAGGCCTTTCAAAATCTCGTACAACACACATAAAGACAAATGGTCAATTAATGAATTAATGACCATGTGTGTTCAAGAAGAAAAGAGACTTGTGATGGAACTGGATGAGAGTGCAATGCTGGCTACTACCCGTGGGAAGGACAAAGCTAAGCCTATCAAATCTCAAGCCAATCACAAAGCTAATTAGAAGGGGAAAGGTAAAATACCACCTCAAGCTGATATCAAGAAGGAAGAAAAGTGTTTCTTTTGTAAAAAGAAGAGATATATGAAGAAGGAATGCATCAAATTCCAAAAATACCTTGAGAAGAAAGGTAATCCAACCTCATTTGTTTGTTATGAATCTAATATGGTTAATGTTAATATTAACACCAGGTGGATTGATTCTAGATCTATAATCCATATTGCAAACTCCTTGCAGGGTATGCAAAACCAAAGGAAGCTATTGGGAAATGAACAAAGCATCTTGTCAGGCAACAAGATGGGCTCACATGTGGAGGCGATTGGAACTTGTATTTTAACTTAAAGTAGTCGCTTTATTTTAAAATTAGAAAGGACCTTTTATGTACCTAGTTTCTCACGAAACTTGATTTCTGTTTCTGGACTTATACCATTTGGATATTCCTTTAATTTTCAAGACACATCTTTCAGTTTATTTTATAAAACTGATTGTGTTGAAAATAGTATTTTGTCTGATGGTCTTTATTTACAAAATGATGCCACTTATAGTTCAATGCATGTTCAAACTGGCGTTAAAAGGTGTAATATTAACGAGGACTCCTCTATGTTATGGCACCGGAGATTATGACATATCTCCATAGAAAGAATTAAAAGATTAGTGAATGAAGGGGTACTTAGTACTCTAGATTATACTGATTTTGAGACTTGTGTGGACTGCATTAAGGGAAAACATACCAACAAGTCCAAGAACGGTGCTAATAGGAGTTCGGACATATTAGAAATCATTCATACTGATATATGTTGTCCAGACATGAACGCACATGGTCAGAAATATTTTGTCACTTTTATCGATGATTACTCACAATATATGTATATCTATTTGCTTCATAAGAAAAATGAAGCATTGGATGCCTTCAAAGTCTTTAAGGTTGAAGTTGAGAACCAATACGGAAAGCAAATACAAATTGTGAGATCCGATAGAGATGGAGAATATTATGGTAGATACACAAAAAGTGGACAAGCACCTGGTCTTTTTGCCAAGTTTCTTCAAGAACATGGGATTGTTGCCCAATACACTATGCTTGGTTCCCCGAACCAGAATGGTGTTGCACAAAGAAGAAACCGAACATTGATGGATATGGTGCGAAGTATGCTTAGCAACTCCAACCTTCTTACATCCTTGTGGACTGAAGCACTAAAGACGACTACGTATATATTAAACCGAGTTCCAACCAAGGCTGTTCCCAAGACACCATTTGAATTATGGAAAGGTTGGAAACCAAGTTTACGACATATGCGCGTTTGGGGATGTCTGTCTGAAGTCAGGATTTATAACCCACAAGAGAAGAAACTAGATTCGAGGACCATTAGTGGGTATTTAGTTGGATACGCCGAAAGGCCCAAGGGTTACAGGTTTTATTGTCCAACTCATACTACTAAGATTGTGGAATCAAGAAACACTAAGTTTCTAGAGAATGACATGATCAGTGGGAGGGATCAGTTCAGGAACTTAGTTCCTGCACATGATCATACAGAACCTACACATGATCATACAAAATCTCAACTTTCATCAAATGATAGATTGTTTATAGTTCATACCATGCCTCAAGTACAAGCTCGTGTTGACTAATCGATCATTGAGGTTCCACAAGCTGGTGACAATATTCTAATAGATCAAGCAGTTCAGGAAATACCACAAGCTCTTGAAAAACCTGTTGAACCACAAGCTCCCCTGGGAGACATTGGTACAACATTAAGAAAATCTACTAGAGACAAGAGATCAGCAATTCCTAGTGATTATATTATGTATCTACAAGAATCTGACTATAATTTTGGAGCCGAAAATGATCTTGAAACCTTTTCACAGGCCATGAGTTGCAAAGGGTCAACCTTGTGGCACGATGCCATGAAGGAAGAGATGAATTCCATGAAAAGCAACGGAGTCTGGGATCTTGTAGAGTTGCCTAATGGGGTAAAGACAATTGGTTGCAAATGGGTCTTTAAGACCAAGAAAGATTCATTAGGCAACATTGAGAGATACAAAGTGAGACTCATTGCTAAGATATTTACTCAAAAAGAAGGAATCGATTACACGGAGACTTTCTCTCCTGTATCTAAGAAAGATTCTCTTCGTATTATTTTGACATTAGTTGCTTATTTTGACCTTGAACTGCAACAAATGGATGTGAAAACCACATTTCTTAATGGAGATCTGGAGGATTAGGTTTATAGAAAACAACTTGAAGGTTTCTCCTCTAATGATGGTGAGCATTTGGTTTGCAAACTTAAAAAATCCATATACGGTTTAAAACAAGTCTCCCATCAATGGTATTTTAAATTCCATGAAGTAATTTCTTCATTCGGTTTTGTTGAAAACCCTATGGATCAATGTATATACCAGATGGTCAATGGGAGTAAAATTTTTTTCTTGTTTTATATGTGGATGATATTTTACTTGCAATCAATGATAAGGGCTTGCTGCATGAGGTGAAACAATTTTTCTCTAAAAATTTTGATATGAAAGATATGGGTGAGGCATCTTATGTCATTGGCATTAAGATCCATAGAGATAGACCTTGAGGTGTTTTAGGTCTGTCACAAGAAACCTATATTAACAAAGTTTTAGAGAGATTTCGGATGATAGATTGTTCACCAAGTGTAGCTCCCATTATGAAAGGTGATAGGTTCAATTTGAACCAATGCCCGAAGAATGATTTTGAGAGGGAATCCATGAAGAACATTCCATATACTTCTACAGTCGGAAGCCTTATGTATGCTCAGGTCTGCACTAGACCTGACATTGCATTTGCTGTAGAAATGCTAGGGCAATATCAGAGTAACCCAGGTATAGACCACTAAAGAGTTGCAAAGAAAGTAATGAGGTATCTTCAAGGAGCGAAAGACTACAAGCTTATATATAGACAGACGGACAATCTGGATGTGATTGGCTACTCTGATTTAGACTTTGTTGGCTGTGTTGGTTCACGTAAATCAACATCAAGGTACATTTTTCTGATGGCTGGTGGAGCTGTTTCCTGGAGAAGTGTCAAGTAGACATTGACTACTACTTCTACTATGGACACCGAGTTCGTCTCCTGTTTTGAGGCCACTTCACATGGTGTATGGCTTAGGAGTTTCATTTCTGGGCTTAGAGTCATAGATTCTATATCTAAGCTATTGAGAATTTTCTGCGACAATTCAGCTGCTGTCTTTATGGCTAAGAACAATAAAAGCGGAAGTCGAAGTAAACACATCGACATTAAGTATTTAGCCATAAGAGAACGTGTAAAAGAAAAGAAAGTGGTCATTGAACACATTAGCACTGAATTGATGATCGCTGATCTTTTGACTAAGAACATGCTACCTTTGAAATTTAAGGATCACGTAGAGAAAATGGGACTTGGTTCCACTTTGTAAGTGTATACATACAGTTTATTAATGAAACTCTTACATATTTTGATGTTTTCTCATATTCATGTGCACCTTAATTTCTTTGAGAAAATTCATCTGTATAGGACCAAGAATAAACATAGGGTTTATTCATTAAGAAATATTGCCACATGAAGAATAATACTTGAGGAACTAAATGCATCATAATACATGGAAGGTAATACTCACTCTTAGAGGACTTATCGCAATGATTCGTGTATTTACTTCTTAAAATATAATCAATGAGATTAAGTTAGGTTAAACGTATGGACCAAGTGGGAGAATGTAACCAATCCATTTATGGTCCATGTTCAACCTTTGGCTGCCTCAACCTTTTGGCTGTCTATGAACCTTTTAGCTGCCTCAATCTTTTGGCTACCCATTGATTATGGTAACAAATATATGGAATACGAATGGACGTTCTTGATGGAAGAACAAGTATAAATACAGGTTTGGTCTTTAGACTCGGGACTAGTCATTTTTTTCTTTCATACACCATTAAATTGGAAAGTTCTGAGAGTTTAGAATAACCAATACCGAGAGAATAACATATTGTGTAAGTGAAAAGCTTCAATGGCCGGAGGTATGTTTACGGTTATTTTAATTCTGTATTTAATCTATATGCTATTTAAATTGTTTAGCATGTTTAGATTATATTTAAGTATTACATTTGTGCCATCACAATCTCTCCCCCCACTTTAATCCCTCAATCGCGCTGTTACAAGGAGAAAGCAAACCCACACCTTCGTGTGGAACCTGCAGTACAGTGGCGCATATGGCAATACCTTAAGGTTTGCACTGATACTATTCGTAACAGGTCACATATCCGCTTAAAATGACATGCAAAGGTCTTGGTTTTTTGTGAAAAAAACAAAGCTAAAGCCATTAACTTTTGAAGTGGATTTTTTCCCTACTCCTTTTTTATGGTTGTAATGCTTTTGTTACAAGCATAAAAGTTCATTCAACGTTCAATAGATTGCCCAAGTAATTGAGACAGCTTAGACAATGGGATTTCTTAGAGAACGAAATTAAGCAAGTGGGTCTATCAAACCATGTGTTTTCACAAATCATGTACCGAGATGGCACAGCCTACAGTTCACTTTAATGCACCAGAGATACCAAAAACATCTAATTTTGGCAGTGGTTGGTAGTACTGGTGGTCGTCTTTGTGGTTGGAGTCCTTATATTTGCTATTAATTAAACATGTTTAACATGAATTATACACAATAAAATTTTATGCCGTGATAGTGATTTCCGTTTGGATTAAGAAGTTCATGTGTCATTTTATTACCATTAAATTGGTGGTAGGTGAGGGAAAGGTTTAGAGGTTATAATTTATGAATTTTAATTTCAATATTTAAAACCCACTACCTTCTCCTAAAAAAGAAAAATAGAGAGAACATGCAACTATTTGTAGGAGTGCAAACCGCCATGATTCAGGAGGTACTCATTCTGAAGTTGACCTTTACAGCTCCCACCTCCCAAGTAGCAACAACAATTTATTAAAATTGGTTTCTGACTTCAATGCTTCTACATATGCTCCACGAGATTCTTTCAACTGCAATTACTATCTTTTTTATTTTGAATTACAAATTACTTTTCAACGGTTAACATTGAATTTTGTACAACTAGCATACGCATCAAGCACGCTAAATTATTAAATTAAGCAAACATCGAAATGACAATCCAATTCATAAAAGCCAATGCTAACTGATGACATGATTTACAGATGATTTTTGAAATTGAAAACCAATAATTTATGCTCTGTTTGTAGTTCAGACAAATAAGGAGATATATACATAATCAGCATCTGAATAATCTTTAATATGTCATCCCTCCAACTGTTGTTTGTCTTAACGGTAGAAACAATGGTATAAGCAGTATGATAAAAACCAAGGAGAACATCAGAGCAGCATATTGTTACATGCTTTCCTCCCTTTCCCCATCCACTGCTTAAAAGCCCAGATTTTTTTTTGGCTTAGGCAATGCTCCTCTTGCCTTCATTTCCATGCGCCCAGTGAGGTTTTGCAGGAGTGCGCCTCAGGGCCTTCACTCCCAGTGGATTGTTCTTGCTCTGCACCAAGAACTCAAGTTAGCACACAAGAAAAAGAAATCAATTGTTCATCCGTCAAAGTACCATGAAAGGCAAAATAGTTAAAAAATTTCCTTTTGGCCAAATTCTTCAGGTTAATTAGTTGTTCTTACCGTCAAGCAGGTCCCTTGATTAAGGTTGCAGACAGGATATTCATGTGGGCAGCAGCTATAATGGTCATCACAGCAGGTGGCGGCTTCAAGTGGGCAGCAACCCCACGCAAAGCAATATTTGCCGTACTCAAAGAGACAGCAGCAGGTGTTGCTCTCAGGACAAGTATAATAATTGTCACAAACGGTAGGGGGCTTTATTGGAGATGGAGGAGATGGGCCTGGATTCGGGGGGTTTTGGCCTTTCTTGATAGGGTAAGAGGACTCAATTGCGATTCCACATTTGCCAGTCGCGGTGCCAGCCAGATTACGCTCCATCCTTATATAACCTGCCTCTCCCCAGCTGCCTCCCCATGAGTTTCTCACAATCCAGTAGTCAACACCATTTTCTGTGCCATATCCAACGGCTGCAACCCCGTGGTCCAGAGCAGTCCCACATTTTCCCGTAAATATACCCTAAGAAATTGATTTAAATAGACAACAAGTTCTCAAAACTCAGTTGATTATATTATACCAATTGCCTTCAATAACAAATTCACCAGATTGGGTACTACTCAGTTTCTTGAATCTCAGTCTTGGTATATGGAGTATCAAAATTGAGCAACAAGTACTAGTAAAATGCAAAACTTACTGATTGATAGAATTGGAAATCCCTACCACCAGCTTCAATGGCAACGCTCACAGGTTGATTTGCAACTGCTTTTTGCAATGCTTTCTCGTTGTTTGCAGGAACATCTTCATAATCATCAATTGTAACAACCTTTGCATTTTTCTGCATAAGAGAAAACACTTTTAAAGTCAGAAAATTTTCTCCCCTGTTTTCGGATGAAATCTCTCCCATTTGTTTTGGTTGTTGTTTAATTAACTAACCCGGTATTGGTCACACCGGTTATCAACAGCACGGTAGGGATAATCTTCTTCACTGTCAATGCCACCATTGTTGATGATGAACTCAAAGCCATAGTCCATGAGACCTCCATTGCAACCTTGGTTATATGATCTATCACAATCCACCAACTCCTGCTCAGATAATGAGATTAGGTCGCCTGTAACTATCTTGTTTATCCCTTCCACAGCAGCAATTGTTGAAAACGCCCAGCAACTCCCTTTCATTTTGAAAATGACTAGTTAATAAATTATTCTATCAAAACACAAAAAGATATGTGCTAATAAAATATAGAATTGCATAACAAATGAATACAACACATGTTTAGTCAGCTAATAAAATAAATCATTATAAAATTAAACGAGCTTTAAACAAATTCTATGAAGGAATTCTACCCACTTTGTTTTAACTGTTAACCTTTTCTACCAAATCTCTCTCTTCTAGTGAGGTTTTTGCAAAATATAAATAAATTCAAATATTGTTTTATTTCAAATATAAAATTCATTTCAGTTTTATGAATAAATAAAATTATAACAACAATGAAAATTTATTTGTAAATAAATTCTTAGTTTAATTTCACTTAAAAGATTTTTAAAAAATAAAATGTAAATTTATTTACAAATAAATTATTTATTATTATTTCACATCAATTGAAATAAAATATATATTTAATATGATACCAAACGGAATGTAACAGCAAATTATTCAGCCGAAGCAATTATTATCGGGTGGACTGTATCCACGGCTGATTATGGCCTGCAATTGAGTGGGGTCCAGAACTTACTGCAGGTACCATTGCCCTCCGAAAGTAGCCGAGTCATATTTACTTCAAACAGCCGGCCCACAATTCGACCCCACTATCTTTTAGAAAAAATACGATATTGAATATTTTAATATATTTTATTTTAAAAAAAAGTTAGCAATAAGCAATATCTGTGGCAGTTACTGTGGAAACCAACCAGAAAAACAAATTGAGAATCCTTGCTCAAAAAGATTCTTCACAGAGGCCCGTAAATTCAGACAACAGCGGATGTCCGTCAAAGGCCAAGAGAAAAGAGTGGCTACCTCGAATTTCACGATTATCTTACGCAATTACCTAAAAACACCTGAATACTCCCAACTCCATGGGGAAAAAAATCCATAAAACATACTAAATTTTACATGAGAAATCGGGTTTAAGAAAATAATTACTCCCAAAATTGATTTACTAGCCATAGAGATCCAAGCAATTAATTATTATCTCTTTTCTCCTTTTTTTTATTTAAAAAAAATTATAGATTAATTAAAATTGAATAAATCAAAAGAATTTAAAGGGACAAAAATGGAACAATGAAAAAACTCACCACAACTCCCTTGATCTTTGACCTCAACGACTGCTCCTTCCTTCCTCCAATCAACGAACGCCGGCAAGTCCTCGCCGACACGAGGGAAGTAACGGTCGCTTGTCTTGTAGACCTTATTTGTACCAGCAACCTTCCTGGCACCCAGGTACATGGACCTGTACTCCTCGTTGGTCAGATCCGCGAACCGGTTCAACCCAACCTTGTAGGTCCGGTCCAGCGAGTTGTGTTCGTCGATAAACCTAAGATTATCCTTAAAGATCTCGAACCTCTTCTCTTTCTCCCCCAAGGCGTTGTACGCCTTGCCGTGCTTCACAAGCCAGGTCTCGTACATCGCCATCACCTCGTCGTCGGTCCTCCAGCTCGATTTTTCCCCGTGTTTTTGGTCGTATGATATGATCGACATGTCTATGGCCGATGATGCAGCGATCATCGTCAACAAGAGTATCGCCATGGTTAAGCTATGTAAAGGAACCATCTCTGTTTGTGTGTTCTCTTTTTGGGAGAGAGTGACAATGGAAGAGTAGATGAGGAAAGTTGGGGATGTCGTGGTGGGTTTATAAAGAAAAAAAGAATAGGGGTACTGTGATTTTTTATTTTAACTCCGTACTTTTAATATTGAAGAAGAAATTATTAAAAATCAAATAGGATTTGGTTTTTAATCTATAAAAGGGTGGGACATGGAAATTACGTAGTTAGTAGATGAACTGAGACAGAGCTGTGACAAATGAACCATGTGGATGAAGCGTTATTGGCTAGGGAAAATAGCCAAATCGAGACCCAATCCGTAGAAATTGGAGTGGTTAAGGCTGTTGGGTTTCACGCGCGGTCTTCGGCTCTTCGCATTGTAAAAGTCCTGCTTTTTACAGCGGTTAAACTTTTTCCTTTTCATGCTTAATTAGTTCTTGTCAAGTTTCATTACTGATGTAAAATTTAATTTATGTATCAATCAATATTGATTAAAATAATATTTTTTTTACATAGGTTCTTTCAATTAAAAAACTTTATAATATATAGTTATAAATTTAAGGAAATAATTTAATTTAACAAGCAATAAACAAGATAAATAATAAATTTATGGTAACAACTAACTCAATGTATTAATATTGAAAGCAATTTTAATACAAATAGTTTATAAGGTTAAACTCTTAAAGTATCAAGTACAGATTTTTTGAACTTGTTTTAAAGTAGGTCAAGCTTTCAATGTAGCCATGACTTTGATCAACTTCGATACAAACAAAGAAAGTGGATGAAGGAAAAATACAACTACAATTATAGTACAACTACTTCTATAGCAACTGAAAAGTAAAGGAAAATAGATGCAGAAAGATAATGATTGTTTGATGATTTTCTATGTCTCCCTTATGATTGATTCTGCTGCTATTTATACTGCTTTAAGCTTAGACAATTGTGTTGATATTTCTCAAGAGTCTCACACGTTTCCACTTCCTCATGTTACCTTGATTAAATGTGTTGAAAACGTCATGTATCAAAATATTTAACTATACTAAGTTTATTGTATTTAATCGTTGTCATTTTTATCTTAGTCAGTTAAATGCATGACTTTTGATTGTCCTTGATTTTTGAATAAACGGATTGGTTGTTTCATTCATCATGAGGTATTGAAAGTTCTCTCGAGCTCATCAACCTCGAATTCTCGAGTTATTCCCTCGAACTTTTCTTTTGAAAATCTTTGTTTTGAGGGATTTTTTTTTATGGTTGATCGTTTTATCTCATTTAATGTTTTTATCACACATTTTCATTTTCCAATTGTATTCTCTCCTACCTACTAAGATTTTACACGTTGTCCAATCAAGATATGTCACATTAATTATTTTTGATATAAATAAATCTTTTTTTAATATATTATACGACTAATACTTTTAATTTTTAACCATTTAAACATTTCAATGAGTTGTTTTACTCAATAGATAAATTTAAGTAATTTTCACATTGAAAGACACAAAAATATCTTATTATTTTTTCAATATATAAATTTTAAATAAAATAGAGAAAAAAAATTCTTCAGCTCTAACTAAGACCCAAAAATATCACATTAAATTTTTAAATGGTTAAAAAAATTAAAATTACTACTTTTAAGAAAATATCTAAACTGATTTTTTGTGGTACGACTAGAATTAAAATTGATCCATAACTCAGGGGCTAAATTTAATTAACTATTTTTTTAATTTATAAATTTAAATTCCTTTTAGGGTTGATGGTGTTATTTCCGTTTTTTCATGTAGGGAGCGAATACGGATTTGCCACGTAGTCGGGCTTTAGATGGTGCCTTGTACGAGTGGGGGATTGCAACTGGCCTTTTGTCTTTATGTGGGACCCACTAAAAGTGGGGTGGCGGTGGGGTTTAGTCAGAGACTTTCGTGTTTGCTATGCCTTTAATAATTCAAACCTTCCGCTCTCAGTCTTTCTCATCACCGGCTAGATGTGAGTTACGTACTGATTTTTTCCTCTGTTTTTTTAATTATAAAAATAGATAAAGCAGTTTGGTTCTTTTACCTTCTCGTTAGGTGTTTTGTATTTTAATACATAGAGTGAATTTAAAATAATTTTAGTTATATTTATATTAAAATTAAAATTATTTTTATACAAAAAAAATTTAAATTTGATATTAATAAATGTTTATGAAAAAATTTAAACTTAAAATATCTCTCTTTTAATGTTATTTTGTTCAAAAGAAATATATTATTTACTTAACTTATTATCATAAGTTTATTCAACAAAGATTTATGTTTACCAAGCTTAAGAGATTTTTTGAATTATATTATTTAAAGACAGAATTCACATTTACTTTTATGAATCTATCAAATGATGTCATTGGTTTATAATTGAAGTTTTCTTCCTTGATTGCCTACCTTTAGAAAAACTACAAAGAGCCCTTATCTAGAACTACGCTGTTATGTCCCATTCGAAGTGGAAGCATCGATTTTATTTTTAATGGTAAAATGGTATTTTAGTTTAGTTTGTGTTTATTGTATTAGATTTATTTTTTAAAACGGATCAAAAGAAATCTATATCTGATTTAAAAAATTCATTAAAAAAACTATAATTTAACTATCTATAAATATAAAAATTGAAACCAACATGTATCTTGCATCCACACTGCAATATTTTGAAGTGATAATTTTAATTATTAGAAAACTAAGCAATATATTACTTTATATCTATCTAAAATTTCCCATCATGAGTAAAAAATATCATCAAACTAAGTTAAAAACAAAAATTTAAGTGCTTGAATTCAATTACTAGTCCTTTCTCTTGTCATGTAATGGATTATTTTACTTTACTTACTATTATATGCTTTATTGTTTAGTATTAGTATTGCCTTCCACCAACAGAAAAAGTAGTATTATTGCCAAGTGTACCTTAAAGAACCTTATTAAATAGTTATCTATGTTAAACTCTCGATAAAAATTTACTATTCCAATATATGTTATAATTAGATCAAAAAAATATTAGGGAATCCTAAATAATTTATAAATCAAATTTATCATCATTAACACTAATAAAGAAGTTCAAAATTTTATTAGGAAAAAAATATTTACTTTGAGAAAAAAAAAATTAATGAAAGCATTGATCTTTTATTAAAAAAAAAAATTTGGCTTAAGACTTCATAATAGTTTTTAAAGAAAAACTTTACAAAAACGTTTGAAATAGCATTTTTTTTCCATGATCTTTGATGGCTTGGGAAATCACCAAAATTTTAGAATGGATCACTTGTGGAGCTCAATGATTAAACCATGGTCCTAAAACGTTGAATTAAATGAACAAAAAACGGTGGCCCGATTTTGAAAAAAATGGATTACAAAAACAAATCCAAATAAATTATAAATTGCCTAAAATTAAAAATAAAACTCAAGAGACTCAAAGCTCACTGATGGACTTTAAGCTTATGGCCCGGTCCTAATTTTGATATTCTAAATCTTCATTTTGATTCTGTATATCTTTTTAAATCTCCATTTTGATTTTGTATATCTTTTTATTTGATCAAATCCAGACTATCCAAAAGATTACAAAATATCTAGACCATTGATCTTAATCTCAAGATTTTGTTTCGATTTTATTCCATAATATTCCAAGAATATATCGATTCTGCAAATCTCCCTACCACCATCCATCTAGATTATAACCGATCTCACCCTCCATTTCGATTTACCCTATATTCATTTTCATCTATAAATACCTCATCCACCACTATTTTCAACACACAACATGAGACACTGAAATTACACATAGCAATCACGCTACAAATTTTTGTAGTATTCTTGGGTTCTAATATGGGGTAATTTTCCCGATCCAATCAAACGATGACATATGGCACACAAGGTAAGCCCATGGACTTGAAAATCTTAACCAACGGGCTCACTAAACGTGTCTAGGGCACTGAGGTAATTTAACCTCCAAACCCAAGCACACAAGAACCCTAATTCTATTGTAACACTCACCTTTGAGAAACTCTAGTCCTACTATGACACTTTTCTATTAATTACGTTCCTAATCGGACTCTGCTCTGAAACACTATAAAAAGTGGACTCTTATTGTTATATAGGTATGCCACAAAAAGCTCTCATAGCCTTTTGCCTTTCCGTTTTCTCTATACAGATTACTAACTTAGGCATCAGAGAGTCCCTTTCGGAGGCACAACCCTTCCGGTCATCCGACGACTCCTTAGGGATTTTTTTGTTTTGTGTTCGCAAGCCCATCTCAGGAGTCTGGTCGGATGGCTCAACCAAATCTTTCAGAGGGACGCCCTTAAACACATGCTCATGGGCAACCTTAGGGTATGTTAGTATGGAGTCATTCTTCTTTACGAACCAGCTGGGTTTCAAGATCGAAGATTGAAGGGATAGGGGAGGAAGGTTAGAAGAGATCCCTAAACCACAAACCACAGAGCCCATGTATCCCCCAGATCAAAAAGGACAGGGATCTTGGAGGGCACCTCTACAGGAGTGCTGGCGCTCGAGGCTTTTTCTTAGCACTTTGACTACCATCGTTGATCTCAAGAACTCTCTTATTCTTTAAAGCCTTCACTTCTTTCAGAACTTGGCTTAAACTTGGAGGCATAGCTGCAAGAAAAGAAAAATGCATGTTAACCATTGAGTTATGAAACAAAAGCAAATGAATAGAAAGTCTAAAATGGGCAGTACCCTCACGTGGGCAGAGCCTATACTTAGCCAAAGAGTCGTTTTCATCCAACTCCGAGGCATAAATGACATTCTTTACTAAGTCCCCTAAGATAGTCTATTCAGTACAAGTAAGGGATGGGTGACAGAACAAGTTCCACTCCTTGGGGACTTCAAACTGTGAGCTGCTCCTGATGAAAAAGAACTTTTTTTTCTAGTTATTAACTGAGCTCGGGTTCTTTTTCACTATTTTCCTCTTGCCTCTCGAATTAAAGAAAATCCCCCACTCCTCCATATTATGATTCATTGTGAATATGTTTTTGAATAGATCAAGAGTTGTAGGCTTCCTACACTTTGCTCACAAGTAGATGAAACCTACCAACAGACATACAAAGTTAGGAGCCAGTTAGGCCAACGCTATGTGGTAATGGTTAAGCATCAACTAAATGAAAGGGTGGAGAGGATACCTAAGCTTGGCCTTTAAGCTATCTAAATATACATACATCTCATAAGGATCATCCTCAAGAGGTATATCACAAGCTCTCTCCCACTCTTCGGCTTTTCTTAAAGTGTACTAAAAAAGAATTCATTATGTTTCTCTAACACGGCTAAAATGGCTACTAGTTAACTTATTCTCCTTAAGCTCAACAGAATGTACAAATTCTTGAGTGTCCGTAACCATTCTCTATTGGATAACTAACAAAGTTTGGCCCGACTCATTAGCCTCGCCTCGAGGGACCGCTTCACACACATTTGATAAACTAAATCTCTCCGAAGAAGAACTCTCGAAACTACTTACCTCAATTTTCTGAACTATCACTACTCTCTCAAATCTCACCACCACTCTCCATCTCCCCATCACTATTTCAACCAAGGACACTCGAATAAGACATGATAAATAAATAAGAGAAGAAGAAGAGCTTACCAAAAAAAGGAAGACTGAGAGGAAGATAATCAAAACACTCGCAAGCTGAAGAAAGTATCGAGCACTCTAAAAATGAAATAAGAAAGGATTCTTGAAAATGAGATACTTAAGACTAAATGGTCTTTCCTTTTATAAAGGAAAACGTACGACTCATATCAATCTGGATTAAGGGCTCAGATAGCGTGCTTTAAGCTTCCCAACATCTTGGAAGCTGAATAGTCTCCTAAACCTTTGCACTCTTTGGACGAAGGACCTTCTAGAATCTAATCAATGGAAACCCATGGGACAACCCCTTAGCTAAAGAAATAAAAAAAAAATTAAAAGCTCTCTGTAAAGGCCGAGGAGAATTCACCGAGCATCCTTTGGTTGAGTCCCACAATAAAAAAAACCTAAGCTAGAAGGCTCGAGCATCTTGTCTCCAAAAGCCCGAGGAGAATGACCCAAGCATTCAACACCCACGACCATTTATTCTTTCGAAAGCCCGAAGAGAATGCTCCGAAGTATTTCTCACCATTGGTCATTTCTTCTTCAAAAACCCAAGGAGAATGCCCCGAGAATTCCTCACCCTCAGTTATTTTTCCTTCAAAAGCCCAAGGATAATGCCCCGAGCATTCCACACCTTCGACCATTTTTCCTCCAAACCCTCAACCATGTTTCATTCAAAAGACCGAGGAGAATGCCCAGAACATTTTTTACTCTTGGCTATTTCTCCTTCAAAATTCTGAGGAGAATTCCTTGAGTATTCCTCACCCTTAGCCATTTCTCCTTCAGAAGTCCGAGGAGAATTTGGCCATTTCTCTTTCAGAAGTCCAAGGAGAATTTACCAAGCATTCCTTACCCTCGACCATTTCTTCTTCAAAGGTCTAAAGAGAATGCTCAGAGTATTCTTCACCCTATGCCATTTTTGCCAAAAAAAAGCCGAGGAGAACGCTCTGAGCATTTCACACCTTCGATCATTCTCTCCCAAACAGTCCGAGGACAGTGCTCCTCATTCTCAACTAATTTCTCTTAAAAATGTATCGAGGATTCACCATCCAAATAAAAAGACATGACTACTTCCTTAAACAAATAAAATTTACTCAAGCAAGTGGGGGGCATATGATGTTGAGTAATTTTCTTCGTCCAATCAGACGATGACACGTGGCACCCAAGGTAAGCCCACGGACCTGAAAATCTTAGCCAACAAACAAGCTCACTACGCATGTCTAGGGGCACTAAGGTAATTTCACCTTCAATCTCTAGCACACAGGAACTCTAATTCTACTAGAACACTCACCTTTGAGAAACTCTAGTTGTACTATGACACTCCTCTATTAATTACTTTCCTAATTGGACTATGCTCCGAAAAACTATAAAATGGAGGCTTTCATTGTTATACAGGTACGCCACAGAAAGCTTTCACAGCCTTTTTCCTTTTCGTTTTCTTTAAATGATTACTGACTTAGATATCAGAAAGTCCCTCGAGAGGTACAACCCCTTCGATCCTCCGACAACTCTTAGGATTTCTTTTGTTTTGTGTGTGCAAGTCCATCTTAACATCTCCCAAAAGCGATGGTCGAATTTTCGACATCAACAAGTTCTTGGATAAAACTTTTTAATAAGTCAGGTACTAAAATTCATTCTTCACAAATTTACTAGTTAAAAATACTTTTATTTTTGTAATCGACTCAATCTTCTGAGATTAAGAGACAACTTTTGTTGTTCATCAATTCACCAAGTATAATCGAATCTTTGAGGGTACTTTCCACACCACACGTGGAGAATCCTTTAATTCAAGAGGTTAGTAATTTTATCTTTTTATGTCGTTCTCGTTTCATTGACAATTTATTTGTGTTAGAATCAATTCGTTTGCTTGGTACATCTCCTTTCTTGTGTTTATCTAAAGCATGATTTATTTTTTAAGCCTCCAGAATTTCTGTTGTACGCGTAATGTGATCCCATGCCATTTGGTAAAGTTTTAACTTTTAAAGCCTAATTTTATTAAAACCTGTATTTGCAATTGGATTTTCCTAACTGATGATTTTGTCACGCTATTTTTAGTGTCGTGGAAAGCAACCTCCCAGCCTTAAGGATGCTATATAAAACTAGTAAAGTATTACAACTCTTTCTACTTTCTTAGATACAGTGATGTGCACTTTATTTTGAGTGGGGGCGTGCCACATATGCTCCATGGCACATGTCTACCAACTGCTTTTGCTTTTTAATTAATTGGTGATTAAGTTTCCCTCCCACGTAATCCTAGATTCACTTTCATCGTGCTTACTTTAGGATGATCAAATGAAAGTTGATTCGTTACTGCATGTAGCCGGCGTTTAGTCCAGACCCTCGCATATTTTTATCGTTTTTTGACTCCGCGTCATGCGTCCATATCAAGTGAAAGTGCTCTTTTTAAGAGAGCCCTCTTGCTTAATTGAGAAAAGATGACGTAGGACGCGATAACAAAAATCCATCATCCAACTTAGACGGAACGTGGCTCAATCGATATTAAAATAATCATTTTATCACCAAATTTAAAGGCTTCAAGATGAATCATTTATTACTATTGTAAAATCTATGGTCCAATCTCAATCATCAAAATGAATGGTCCGGATCAACTAATATTAATATTTTTTTAATTAAAATCAACTACTCGTTATTATAAATAAGAGACTCGCAAGGTAATTATAGCATGCAATTCTTAACCTGTAAGCACCTTTTACTGCTTTACTTTTTTCATAACTTATTTAGAAATCAAAGAGTTACTTCAAAGATTTCACTCGGTGTCACCTATGTAATTAAGATTTTATGTGATTGATTTTGTTTATGATGTGCCATCTTTTCAAAAATTGAAATAAACAGTATGATTGTGCCACCTAAAATTAATTTTTGAATATTTTAAAAAATTTCAAATATATAATGCTCACGAGGACCATCCCACCACGAAGCGGTGGCATGTGCGATTGCTCAGGACAATGGGTCAGGGCAACGCTTTCATAATTCGATAGATCTTATCATTTTTTATTAATATAATGTTAGTTTTCATAATACGTCTCAAGAAAGTAAAGATTTAAGTCAAATTTTTTTGTGTGCATAAGTGATGCGTGAGGGTGATTGATTGATAGAAGATAGTAAATCCGACATCAAACGTAGATTTCGTTTAGCCAATTTCGACAATAATACAAATTTTTTCGACTATTGGTTAATCTAATATTACAAAAGTCTTTAGATGTTAACAAATTTATCTTTACGTTTGTTTAAAACAAATTTGAATTAACTTTTATTTTGACAATCTAATTTTAAACAACTGTAAACCGAAAGTATCCCAATCCAAAATTCATAAAAGCAGAAAAAAGCAAAAGATAAAGTGCTACAAAACCACCCCAGAGGGCAGGAAGGACGAGCATTATTGATCGCCACTTGCATAACGAACCCATACATGTGGCCATCAATACATATTAATTTAGTAATTATATGTTCTTTATAAATAAAAAAATTTCCAGAGTTCAAATTTTGATATTTAAGCCAAGAAAAGAGATTTCAAACAAGCAAGTTGATATGTAAATGCGTTACTAGCTTTTTGTCTGTGTCATTCAATCTGTCTGGAAGAATTGCAACTCAGTTAGTATAAAATTAAAGAAAGGAGGATGCAGATTTATTCACCACTAATATTTCAAATCTGAGTGGTAATTTTTTGAAATTTTCTAAAACTATACTAGAAACGTGTAACGGTAACAATAGAAAACGTGAAAAAATTGACTGTTTTGGTACGTTTTTGTTAATGTATTATATGGGCTTAGTCCCACATTGGTTGTGTATAGCTTTGCTTCTCCTATTAGCTTGTATAAATAGGATAATCCCACATTGGTTGTGTATAGCTTTACTTCTCCTATTAGCTTATATAAATAGGATAGCTCCCTTTGTAAGCAAATCACACCATTCAATACAATTCTTCTTTTTGTATTGTCTCACTTCCTCTCTTAAATTCAACATGGTATCAGAGCCATAATGGTTCTCGGTATTTTAAGAGTTGAGTATGCTCTGTGATTGCCACTATTAGTGGATCCTTCACATCAGAAATTCTCGGTATATTAAGAGTTGAGTATGCTCTGTGATTGCCACTATTAGTGGATCCTTCACATCAGAAAAACTTATAGTATATCCTTTTCATGCCTGTCGGGTCATCACTATAGTCGGAGTCTCATCGACATCATCTCCGCTGTCGCTCTTGTTTCAGAAACGCTGCTGCCACGTCAGCCCTAAAGGCCACATCAACGCCACCTCATTGCCACGTCAGTGCCACGTCACCTGTTGACATCACATCCGCTGCCGCTGCTGTTTCAGAAACGCTGCTGTCACATCAGCCCTAAAAGCCACATCAACGCCATCTCACTGACACGTTAGTGCCACGTCACCCGTTGACTACCACATCATCAGTTGACCACCACGTCACTGGTTTCTTGGAGGTTCACCTTCCTCTTTGTGTCTATGGCTGAATCGTACTTACCCCGGGTTATTACTACCGTTCTGGATGAATCTAATTATGTTGTGTGGGCTCAAGAAATGTCTGGTTTCCTCCGTGGACATAAATTGTGGCGTTACGTGACTGGAGATATCACTAAACCCAAGAAGAAGGACGACGAAGATGCTGACAAATATGTTGATCGTCTAGAGGACTGGGATAGTAAAAATCACCAGATTCTCACATGGTTTCGTGCCACTATTATCGCAGAAATCAAACTTCAATTTGGTACACTCCATACAGCTAAAGAAGCTTGGGATCTTCTCCAACACCGCTACACCAGGGCAGACATCTCAAATCGGTATCGTCTTTTTTCCATCATTCATAGCATGCGCCAAGAACCTAGACAAACTATCAACAGCTTTCTATCTCAGATGACAGCCGTGTGGAACCAGTTAGCTCTCACTGAGCCAACTTGGGAATGCACAAAAGACGCCGATGTTCATGGAAAGTACCGAACTGAGACACGCATTATGCAATTCCTGATGGGCTTGAGAGAGGAATTTGAATCTGTACGAGCTTTAATCCTACACCGAGGCGCTATACCTCCCATAAACGACGTCCTTTCTGATATACTCAGTGAGGAAACACGTCTCGCCACATTACAAGGATCTCATACAGATGTTGCCCTTGCAGCACCCGTTGCTCTTGCCACACCAGCTGCCAAGACAAACCCATACCAGAAGCCCTTATATTGCAAGTATTGTCATTCACAAGGGCATGAATTGCTCAAATGTTCTTCTCGCCTATGTGAAGTCTGCAGAGAACTGGGTCACTATCTTGCAGACTGCCCTAAACTTCTTTCTGGAAATCAGTCAAATGGGAACCAATATCGCTCACAAGGCTCATACAATCGGTTCTATTCCAAGCCAAAGAATACTGCTGCTGTAGCCACGGATGCTACACCAACTTCATCCAGCTCTTCACCTGATTGGAGTGGTTTATGCACCATTCTTACCGAGGCTCTAACTAAAACTAGTAACAATATAGCCATGTCAGCTACACCAAGTACATTCCGATGGTATTTTGATTCTGCTTGTTGTAATCATGACTTCTGATGCCTTCATATTTTCCTTGAAAACCCGTGATGAGCATGCACCTACTATTCACACTGCCAATGGATCAAATATGTTGGTCAGCCATACTGGACATGTTGACAGTTCTCATTTGTCTCTCCTTGACACATATTTGGTTCCTAATCTTATGCTTAACCTTATATCTGTTGGACAACTATGTGATTTTGGACTTGATTTGCATTTTTCTTCTACTGGTTGTCGTGTGCAGGACCCTCAGACAGGAAAATTTCTTGGAATTGGCCGTAAAGTTGGACACCTCTTTAAGCTTACTCACCCCAAGTCCCATCCTCACCATCACCAAACCAATCAGCCGCATACATCCCAGCACTCTCTCCCGTGGAATTGTGGCACTCTCGGTTAGGTCACACTTCATCCAGCCCTCTACGTTCTCTTATTTCTAGTGGTCAGTTAGGATCACTTCAGCATGAGTCTTTTAATTGTATTCATTGTCAATTTGCAAAACAATTAGCTTTACCTTTTAATAAGAGTCAGTTTGTTTCCCTTGCACCTTTTGATTTAGTACATTCTGATGTTTGGGGGCCTTCTCCTCATACATCAATGGGTGGTGCTCGTTATTTTGTTATATTTGTGGATGACTATTCTCGTTATACTTGGTTGTTTCTTATGAAAAGCAGATCTGAACTCTTTTAAATATATTCTGATTTTTCTTCTATGGTTCAAACTCAATTCTCTCGGAATTTCAAAATTTTTTCGTTCAGATAATGCAATGGAATATAAAGATCGTGTTTTTCTAAATCTACTTCACAAAAATGGCACGCTTCCCCACCGCTCGTGCCCTGGAACCTCCCAACAAAATGGACGAGCCGAACGCAAACATAGACATATTCTTGACACTGTTCGTGCTCTACTCATTTCGTCATCATGTCCTGAACGTTTCTGGGGTGATGTTGCCTTAACCGCAGTGTACACAATCAATCGTGTCCCTTCCGCTACAATCCAAAATCAGTCTCTATTCGAGCACCTTTTCGGTAAACCTCCTGATTACTCTAACCTCAGAGTCTTTGGTTGTGCTTGTTTTGTTCTTCTCAAACCACATGAACACAATAAATTACAACCAAGGGCTCATCTGTGTTGTTTCATTGGATATGGTATTGAACATAAGGGGTATCGATGTTGGGATCCTATTTCTAAAACTCTTCGTATCTCTCGTAATGTCATTTTTTGGGAACACCAAATGTTCTCTTCCTTACGGTCATTTGACATGTCAACCATCACTAACTCCAGATTCTTTACTGATCCATCTATTAAGTTATTTCCTGAGAATCCAGTTTCAGGTACTGTTGAGTCCACCTCCGAATCACTAGCCGATATCACCCCTTCCAATCCGGACCCAGCTCCAGCTCCAGAACCCTCAACTGACCTCACCTCTCGGACTCAATCGGTTGTGCCCGAGGATATTCCTATGTCTGATGAGTTTGCACTAACTCCCTCTGAGAGCCATCCTCCAGATCACCCCCGCAGATCTACCAGAGTAACTCATCCCTCTTCTCATCTTGCTGATTACCATTGTGATTATCATTGTTTTTCCACTATACTTCATCTGCAGGAGCCTCAATCCTATAAGGAGGCTAGTGCTAATCCACTTTGGCAGAAAGCAATGGATGAAGAACTTCAGGCCTTAGCTAAAACTCATACTTGGGATATTGTTGATCTGCCCCCTGGAAAAACTCCTATTGGGTGCAAATGGGTGTTTAAGATCAAGACACTTTCTGATGGCTCTATTGAACGATATAAAGCCCGACTTGTTACCAAGGGATTTGCTCGGGAATATGGCATTGACTATGAAGAGACATTTGCTCCAGTGGCGAGGCTCACATCTGTCCGTACACTCCTTGCTGTCGCCGCCATTCGAAGATGGACTCTATTTCAAATGGATGTCAAAAATGCATTTCTCAATGGGGATCTTCTTGAGGAAATCTATATGCATACACCTCCCGGCTTGGATGCCCCTCGAAACAAAGTTTGTCGCTTTCGCCGTGCCCTATATGGTTTGAAACAAGCTCCACATGCCTGGTTTGCCAAATTCAGCACTACCATTCATCAGTTTGGGTTCACACCGAGTGCTCATGATTCAGCTCTGTTTATCCGCTATACTGCCAACGGTATTATCATTCTTTTACTATACGTGGATGATATGGTTATTACTGGAGATGATCTACATGGTATTTCTGAACTCAAAAAGTTTCTCAGTGGCCAATTCGAGATGAAAGATCTTGGCGTGCTCACCTATTTTCTTGGCCTCGAAATCTCATCTAATTTTGATGAATTTTTTCTCTCTCAGGCCAAATATGCCTCGGACTTCCTTTCCAAGGCTGGGATCACTGACTCAACCACTGCCACTACTCCTCTCGAGCCGAACGTCAGACTTACCCCACTCGATGGTTCACCTCTTCAGGATGCCACTCTATATCGTCAACTGGTTGGAAGTCTTGTATATCTTACTGTCACTAACCCTGACATTGCATATGCCATTCATCAGGTCAGTCGGTTCTTGTCCGCTCCTCGGACCACCCATTACTCGGCTGTTCTTCGCATTCTTAGGTACGTCAAGGGTACTTTATTTCATGGGCTTCATTTCTCAGCACAATCTGCCCCCGTTTTACAAGCCTATTCTGATGCCGATTGGGCCGGAGACCCCACTGACAGATGTTCAACCACTGGTTACTGTTTCTTTTTGGGCAATTCTCTCATTTCCTGACGTAGTAAGAAAAAAACTCTGGTTGCTCGCTCCAGTACTGAAGCTGAATATCGTGCCATGGCTGATGCAACTCAAGAACTTCTTTGGCTTCGATGGCTACTCATTGACATGGGTATCTCTTCTCTTGCTGCCACTATCCTACACTGTGACAACATGAGTGCTATTCAGATCGCTCACAATGATGTCTTCCACGAGCGTACAAAACACATCGAGAATGATATCCACTTCATCCGTGATCACATTCTCCAGAATACGGTTCGTCTACAATCTGTCAGTTCAGCCGATCAGACAGTTGATATTTTCACTAAGGCTCATCCACCCGGACACTTTCACTTTCTGGTTTCCAAACTCAAGTTCACCTCCCACTTACCGCCTTGAGTTTGAGGGGGAATGTTAATGTATTATACATTGGTTGTGTATAGCTTTGCTTCTCCTATTAGCTTGTATAAATAGGATAATCCCACATTGGTTGTGTATCGCTTTACTTCTCCTATTAGCTTATATAAATAGGATAGCTCCCTTTGTAAGCAAATCACACCATTCAATACAATTCTTCTTTTTGTATTGTCTCACTTCCTCTCTTAAATTCAACAGTTTTGATGGACAAAGATCGTTTGTGAATGCATTTTTATGCATAAATTTGTGTTCGTTATCAACGTTCTTAGCTTTTTTTTCGGAACAAATGAATTATATAGTTTTCATAGAATTCATTTCGAATTTTATAATTGTAATGATTGAAAAAAAAAACTCTGAAATTCATTTCAAAGTTTACAAATGAATGCTAGAAAAAGAAGAGCAAAAAGTTATTTTGATCAAAATACTCATTTTCCTTTTTTCTTTTTTTTTTCTCACTTCATGTTTCCTTTCTTTCTTCTCTTTTAAATTTTTCATATTTCAAAAGTTTTAAACACGAGAATTCATTAATTCTACAATTTAAAATAAAAAATCAAACATAAAAATTTTATTATAAATAAATTTATTTCTAGTATAATTATATTGTTAGACGTTATTAATTATAATGCATCAAATAGGAAGACATCATCTTCCTTATCTCCATCAATTTTATTTTATTTTTGTTGGAATGGAGGGCAAAACGCCAAAGAACCAAACGACAGAACCCAAAGCTAACCATAAACAACCATTGGCCAGGTTGTTCCACCAAGATCAGCAAGCATATAAATTGAAAGAGAACGGAGGAGAAGATTCCACGCAGATGCAGAGTGGTCCAACAATAGATGCAATTGATTCAATATTCTAAAAGATACTATTAAATAAAATAAACCGAATTTCTTCAATGAGGTTGTTTGGATCAGGCAGGCCCCCATGTAAGGCCATTAACAAGCCCCCATGCATTGCATTGAGCCCACAGCCCATAACATACTAGACTTTCTCTATCTTTCTCCCCATAATTTTACCCAAAACAAAAAGTCTCTCTCTCTCTTTCCATGATATTAACACAGAATCCTCCAAAATGCTAAGTCATTGATTTGTATTGTACATGGAACTCTGTTTCAATCTTGTTCTCCATTTCTTTAAGCACTGTTTCTTAGAAATTTCAAGTTTCTGGTTGTCTTTTTCTAGGTTAAGAAGCGTCGGGATAGGGACCCATTGCTGCTTGATTATATTAAATGGCCCACCTTACAAAAAAAGTATTAAATGGCCCACTTGTCATCTATACCAGAAAAGGGGACCCTCTTTTCGTTGACAGTTAACCAGTTGCCTTCGGCTAGGAGTCGGAAGAACTTGAATCTGGACTTCAGATAAGTTCTTGATTAATTTTATATTCGTAAAAGATATATGTAACAAATGTTAATTTTATTATTAAATAATATATAAAAAATATATATTGTATTATATATTTTTTATAAATATATGATATAAAAATTTATTTTACTACTGAATGATATGAAAAGAGAGAAAAAAAGATATATATTTTTCAACCCAATTAATAAATTGATCATTTTACCATATATTTTTCGTTGATCCAAACTAGACAATAATTTTTCGATTAACAAGTGTCCTAAGAGCACAATCTAAAAATGCCATAAATGCAATTATTTGAACCCATTGCATGTGTCGTTCTTTTTTGTCACACCCATAACTCTGAACTTAAAATCCAAGCTTATTCTCTTTAAAGAATGATAAATAATCGAAGGAATTGATTGAAATGGGTTGATATAAGAAAATATTATATCTAACACAACATTTTTATAAGTGGTAATGGGACTTTCAAAGAGGGACATTTTTAAGTATTAAACTTTATATGTTCGACAATTTACTATACATGACGTTAGGTCTTACTGAGGGATAATCGAGTGACGTGTCATCTAAACACAAAACAGAGACGACAGTAACTTGGAGTTACCATTTGATCTTAAATATGATCAAAATATTTTATCATTAGTATGCAAAAAATTCAAGACAAGAGATTGAGGTACAAGAGAACAAGGATATAAGACTTTCCTTCTCGCATAAGTGAAAACCTAACTCTCGTGCTCTTGAGAAAATATTTTTGGATAAAAAAAATAGAGTTGTCCAAATTCAGCCCATTTTCTCCATTAATGCTCCAACATGGGTCATACGGTTAATCTACCAAGCCTTATCCTTTAATTTCAGCCTTGAGAATCTAAGCTGCAACTTTTTGCTTCCTTCTCTCAATAATGTTGTCCAAATTCAGCCTATTATCTCTATCAATTCTCCAGCCCATTTCACTTTCATTTCTTCTTGTTCAGCATATTTTTTCCATCAATGCTCAAGCCCAATCCATTTCCAAATCCAGATGAGATCAACATTACATTAAACATAGCCTTGGAAACACCGTGAACTTTAAAGCCCTTAGCATACATGGTAGTAATATAAAAGATTTGTTCTGTGGGGTATATGCCATAAGGTCATGCAGAAATAGCCCTAAGCATTACACATCACTGGTTCACCAGCTATAAAAACATTTGAAACCCATTAGTGTCATACTTGCTTGCCCACCAAGACCCAAAGGACAGCCTGTGCTGCCATTTGCCAAGTCCCACAGATTCAAACCAGTAATTTCTCCTAATTCATTTTTTTATGTTTATTTTCCTTTCAATTTTTTCCCATCATATTATATTTAACAGAATCCAACCCGTTTCTTATATTGAATTTATCCAAGAAATAAGCAAACATGTATTTGAAGATCGAAAGAAAAATAAGGCTAGCAAGAAAAACATCAAGAAATTATTGAAGAAGAAAATTATTTTTCATGTACTAATGGTTTATATACATGGTTAAATAGACATTTTCGTCTTTAAGGCTTATCCCTTTTAATATTTTGATCCCTGACGTTTCAAATTGTGCAATGTTGAGATCAAGATTTCAATCCGTTAACAATTAAGTCATTGTCGTCAAGTGTTCCATCCCTTTTAACATTTTGATCCCTGATGTTTCAAATTATGCAATGTTGAGATTAAGATTTCAATCCATTATCAATTAAGTCATCATCGCCAAGTGTTCCGTTCATTTTAATATTTTGATCCATGATGTTTCAAATTATGCAAAGTTGAGATTAAGATTTCAATCCGTTAACAATTAAGTCATTGCCGTCAAGTGTTCCGTCAAAAACTTAATTGTTTCAAATTATGCAATGTTGAGATTAAGATTTCAATCCGTTAACAATTAAGTCATTGCCATCAAGTGTTCCTTCAAAAACTTAATTGAAAATTTAACAACTTCTTCTTCTTCTTCTTTTTCCTCCATAAGTTTCTTGGCATTGAAGAAGAGGAATCAGATGATAATGGCTTTGAAGAGGAAGAAAAAGAAATAAATTCTACAACTTCTTCTTCTTCTTCTTCCTCCATAAGTTTCTTGGCAATGAAAAAGAGAAATCAGATGATGATGGCTTTGAAGAGGAAGAAAAAGAAATAAATTCTTCTTCTTCTTCTTCTGGGTTTGTTAAATTTCTGGCTTTCATAAATTTTGGGGCTTGTAGAATTTCTACGTTTTACAAATTTCTTGATGTGGAAGAAGAAGGTTAAGATAATGAAGAAAAAGAAAAAAAATTATGTGTTAAATGTTTTGGTTTGAAAATTTTCTTCGATGTTTTCCATTTTTTCAAGTTTTTCATAATTAAAGGTTTTTTTACTATAAATTTTAATTTTCTATATTTTTTAATTGGCTAGGAATGACTGCGAGCCATGAGGCTATTTTTACATTTCTTTCTTTAATTTTTATAGATTTTTTTAAAGATTTATATTGAGTTTATTGCACCAAAGATTCTTAAAGTATTGACCCATTGCACTTAACTCTCTAGACTAGTAATTTGGTGTCCCAACTCTTTGAACTATTAATTAGTTGCAATCAACTCCTTATACCCATTTTCGGCCAATATACTTAACGAATACAAGAAAAATTACCAAAAGGACAATCAAATGTCTTTCACATGACTTTTTTTTAACAGTGAAAACGACTATAATGCCAAAGCCTCTCTCTATAGACGTTAAGAGAAGGTATATGGTTTTCATCTACAAGCTTAGAGCTTTTTCAATCCAAGCCTTCATGTTCTGTGAACAAAAGAAAATCGAACAAGCCTACAACAAAATTTTTTGAAGCCCAACAAGTGAATGCTCAACAAAACCAATATTTTTTTTCTTAGTTACAATCACTTGATTTGTTGCAATGGTTTAATGTGGTGAGTTAATTTTTGCATTGTGATTAAATATTGTGTTTTTATAGAGATTATTTACCCATGTCGTTTGTGATAGCAAATTACCAGTGGTAGAACATCTTCTTGTTGTTTCTTTTTGACAAATTGTCTCCATAATGTAACTTTCATTGTACTTTTATGCTTTGTACTTAGGAGGGCCTCTAGTGAATCATTTGATATCCAAAGTTGAATTGACTACTGTCAACCTTTTTACCATCCATTATTTTCAATCACTTGAATTGTTGCAATTACAACAATTGGTCAAGTGACTGTAACAAAGTGAAAAAAATATCGGCTTTGTCTTGCATTTACTTGCTGGGCTTCAAATTTTTTATCACAAACAATGGTTATTCGAGATCTACAACGATAGTTGTTCGGTTTCTTTTGTTCACGAAGTATGAAGATTTGGATTAAAGAAACCCTAGACTTGTAGACGAAAACCTTAAAGCTTGTTGGGAGAGACATGTCTTCAGAAACCCTAATCTTAATGTCTTCAGAGAGAGGTTTTGGTATTATGATAATTTTCACTGTTAAAAAAAATCATGTGAGAGACATGTGATTGTCTTTTTGGTAATTTTCCTTGTCTCCTTTAAGTATATTAGTTGAAAAATAGGTATAAGGATTTGATTGCAATTGGTTCATAGTTCAAGGAGTTGGGACGCCAAATTAATAGTTTAGAGAGTTAAGTACAATGAGTCAATACTTTAAGGACCTACGGTGCAATAGACTCGTTTATATTTATAGGAGCTAAAGGATTATTGAATGCAACTATTTTTATTTCCCTTCCTAAGTTCCCATGTCTCTCAAAGCCAAGTCAATTGTCAGTATGGCGTTGAGTCATCTCTTTCAGTTCAAATTAATGGAAAACATAACAATAAGAACTTGATTGTTAACGGACTAAAACCTTAATACCGACATTGCGTAATTTTAAACGTCCAAAATCAAAATATTAAAAGGGAAAAAAAATTTAAGAATGAAAATACTTATATATATATGCATATTTTTTTTTACCCGGGTAGAGAGGATAATTATAGAAATATACTTGTGGCATTAAAAATTAATGTTTCATACCTTGACCAAATTTGACCTCACAGAAGTTGTTAACTCCTAATGAAGAATGGGGATTGTTCAAGTTTTCCTTGCTTAAATTAAAGCAACAAAACCTAATCTACCGTAATGAGCTCTCCCTCTCTTTTCCTGCTCTCTCTTTTCCCTACTCAGTGAACCTAACATAAATCCTCAATTTGTAAACCCTAAATCCCTAAAATTCTTACTTGTTTTCAGATGGTAACTTCAACCACATACAAAATCATTTAGACTTACCCAATTCAATTTCTTGAATTGTTTCCATTCTTGAAGGAGCTGGAGGAATTCCCAGGTCTTGGTTTCATTCGGTCACACCTTGAAGAGCTACTTTTGTGGAGGTGGGATAAACTTAAGGTCTTATGTTTTTTTTTTCAACATAAAATATCTCAATTCTTATTTAATTCTTGCATCAACCTTTTTTAGGGTTATTGGTGGATTGTAGGGACAATGGTTACAACGGTTTCCTCTCCGAGGAAAATAGTCTCCATTACAGAGAAGGTATTCCAACGAGTTTATAGCATTATCAATTTGACCAGTAGCAGTAGCAACAATGATAATCATCATTATCATGAGAAAAGTAAAAGATGCTCTCTTGAAAGCGAGGAGGATCTTAATGATGAGGATCGAGAAGATGATGGAACCATGGAGCTTGTGCAGATGGGTTCTAAGAGGACCAAGAATGTGCTCATCCTCATGAGTAATATCGGTGGCGGACACCGTGCCTCAGTAAAACCATGAATTGAAACATTAATTAGCAGCAGTTGGATGAAACGTTTATGTTATCTCAAATTAATTTCTAGGTTGTTTTTTTTCTTTAAGATCCAATGTTATTGGTAATGGACTTTTTTGGCACTGTTTAAACAAATCATGTGAATAACTAGATGTGTTGGTGTTGTTTTGTTTTCTTATGATTTTGAGATCGATAATTCCTTCTCATTTTTGTTTTTATTTTGATGGTATGCTAATTTGTCAAATACCATACCATTTTCCTCTTGCATTTATTTGTTTCTTGTCTTATATCCCAATTTATCAGGTTTCAAACAATTGTATGGGTCTTCAGCTTTCAAATTCAATTTTGTTTTTTTCTTGTCTTGAAATTTATTTTTATTGCTTTTCACAACCTAAAACAAGCGAGTCTTACAATTTGTTTTTCATTTCAATTGAAAATGTCACAGGTCTATGAAAAACTTCTTCTTTGTTTCTTTTGATTCGAAAATTGCTAGGCTTTTAAAAAAATTGGTTTTTTCCATTTAAACCAAAAATGGCATGGGTCTTTGAGAGTTTTTTTTTATTTTAATTTCTTTCTTTTTTTTTCTTTGACCGAAAATGGAATGGGTCTTCAAGGAATTTTTTTCTTTATCTCGACTTGTGCTTCTCCACCCATAATGGTGGATCTTCTTACAGTTTAAAAAATTAAGAAATGCTTGTTGGTTTGCAAAATATCTTTTCTTTTCTTCTCTTGGACTGAAAATAGAGTGGGTCTTCAAGAATTTTTTTCTTTTCTCCAATTGTGCTTCTCCACCCAAACGTTATACGGAATATGGATATGAAGAGGAATCTTGAAAATTCCTTATATGTTTGAAGAAGAAGGGATGGAAAAGAGATGAAAAAGATCTTCAAGGAATATGAAGACGTATTAAAAAGAGAGAGGGATGAGGAAGATCTTGAAAATAAATATTTACATATTTAGCTTAGGTTATTTGAGGAGTATTTAAAGGGTTTTCAAAATATTTGATGGTGTTGACTGATATTTGATCGAGAATATCACGTTTGACTAATAAGATAACTAATGAAAGTATGTTTATATAATGTAACATACGAACTCAAGTATAAAACAATAATTTTTAAGGTAAATTACAGTTTCATACTTGAGTTTAGGAGATAATTTGTAACGATCCATCTCGGGTTGGCCACTCCCGAGACAGTGTTGTCACATTTTAAAAATACCAGTACGACACATATATGCAACAATAAAAATAATACCAATTGAACTTTTTACATCAATCCACAACCCTCAACAAGGGAGATACATCATTCTAATCTTGACTTAAATATTATATACAACATAATATGCATGAATATTTACAAATAAATTTTTTATTTTATTTTCTCATTAGTTTGAGGATGTAGACACGCATGTGAGTTACAGATAATGACTTTTTCTGAATCTCGACTCACCATACTATCTGTCATGCCTACTACCTGAAATCATTGTACAATAAGGAATGAGTTTCACAAGCTCAGTGAATTAAATTTACTAAAAGTATTCGATCTTATACTCTCAGTTACATCTTATAATTCAATTACTTCTAAATTTTTTTTTCCGATATTCATTCATCTTTTTCATCAACTAATTCAATAATAATATTCTGTAATCACTACTCAATTTCATAATTCCCCTATCACACAATCTCTTCTTAAGTTACTCATCAGACATATCAATCTTTCAATCATACATTTAATCATCTTTAAATTCTCAATTCAAAATTATCATTTACCTCATTATGAGGTTCACAACATATAATAACTCACTCAAACAATTCTCATCATATCATATTTCCATATTTCTTCCTTAGTATAATTGTCTCTCTGTGAGACTCGTTCATCTATCAATAAATTTACAATCGTGAACATCGCTTTAATATCTTAAGCAATAACAATCAACATTTAAAGCAAATACAATGCGTGAATTTAAATGTTATTATTATTGGGAACGTCTTCCCACATGTCGACATGTTTTAGGTTAAATCGGTTGTCTTCCCAGTTCTTTCATTCTTATTTAGACCAACTGCTTTTCCGGTTATTTTATTCTCATTTAGACCGGCTTCCCCCCTATTCTTTTATTTTCATTTAGACTGGCTACCTTCCCAGTTCTTTTATTTTCATTTAGACCAACTGCTTTCCTGGTTCTTTTATTTCATGCATATACATATGAATAATGATATGAATATGCATATGAATAATAATATAAAAACAAGCATATATTCAGACATTTAAATTAGCTATCCTTATTATTCTCAAATTATTATTTGAAAAATTCCACTAAATTCTTCTCCTCATAAATCATATCAAATCATCAACCATAGCTCGTCAAGAATTTCATTTATCACCTTTATTATTAAATCGACTCATTATTTTAATAATATTACTTCTCATATAATAGTTTTCTACACATCCATTATTCCTATCATACCTATCAACCAATTTTTCATCTACCACCAAAGAATAAGTTAATAATTTATTCTAATATTATCACTATATATTTCATATTTATCTTGATTACTTAAAGTAAATCTAATTCACCACGAAGCACTTAGAGCTACCCGTGGATCACCTCATTGCCTTTCCTGCTCCTCTCAGCAATTTTCCCCGGTTGCTAATCGTCAACACCTGATATAATATTTATATTAAATTTCTAATTTATTCTTCAATTCTTCCATAATTTACACCATTTGAAAATTCCCATTTTGAACTCCGAGAAATTTCATGTACACTAAATTTCAAAAATAAACTTTATATTATTACCTTTTTGTTTTTCTTAGAGCTTCCTATGACTCTATATAAAATTCTCCCATAAACCCCTTCAAAATTTTACTCTTTCAACATTTCTTTCGGTCCCCAAGTGTTTAGAGAAATATAGCAGTTTGAATTGTAGAAAGAAAAAAACCAAACAAGTTTTGGTAAGTATAATCAAAATTAGGAACAAAGTATATATATATAAGCCAAATTATCACCTCCCCCACTATTTCACCTTTTGTGCTGTGTATTATGCAGTGATACACAACACCATTTTTTTTTTCCTCTTTTGGCAACACCTGGATTCCAGATTTTGCCACGTTTTGTTGTTGTTGTTGTTTTTTTTTCTTTTTTTTTTCTTTTCTTACATGCTGTCCACAAATTTTTTTTCTTCAAAAGAATTGTTTTATATAAAAAAAATTTGTGCTTTCGCATATATATATATATATATATATTATTTTAACTCCATGTCATATTTATTAAAGTATTTCTTTACCCTTACTTTACAAATATGGGTATTACAATTCTACCCACCTTACAAAAATTTATTCCCTGAAATTTCTTTACCTAATTCATGAAAGAGTTGGGGGTATTCTTTTCTCATTCTTACTTCATGCTCCCAAGTAATTTCTTTAACATCTTTGTTTTGCCATAATACTTGAATCAATTAAATGACTTTATTACGCAAGACTTGTTCCTTTCTATCTAGAATTTTGACCGATACTTGCATAAAATTCAAATCTTCCTGAAGTTCTATTGTCTGATTTGAGATACTATAGGATTCATCATGTAAGTACTTTCTCCCAAGTGACACATGAAACACATTATGTAATTGCTTTAACTCTTGGGGCAAATCCAATCGATATGCTACTGGTCTAACTCTCTCAATCACCTCATATGGCCCCAGAAATCTCAGGCTTAACATTCCCTTCTTTTTAAATCTCAATACACCATTCCACGAAGATATCTTCAAAAATACCCAATCACTAACTTGAAACTCGAGAGGTCGTCTTCTTTTATTAGCATATTCCTTCTGTCTGTTATGTGCTGCTCTAAGGTTCTCTCTTAACCAATTTGATAATCTCAGTAGCCAATTCTATCATTTCTGGACCAAATATCTTTCTCTCTCCAACTTCTTCCCAACACACTCGAGTTCTACACCTCTTACCATATAAAGCCTCAAATGGTGCCATCGCAATACTAGTTTAATACTGATTATTGCATACAAACTCGATCAAAGGAAAATAAGCATCCCAACTCATTGAGAAACTCAATACACTTGCCATCAACATATCTTCTAGTATTCTGATGATTCTCTCCGTCTGCCCATCAGTTTGTGGAAGGAAAGCTATACTAAACTGCAATTGCGTACCCATAGTTCTTGAAAACCTCTCTAAAATCTAGAGATAAATCTAGAATCTCTATCTGATACAATGCTCAAGGGTACTCCATGTAATCTTATTATCTCCACTACATACAGTTGAGCCAAATTTTCTAGACTTTAGGTAGTTTTAATAGGAAGAAAATGTGAAGACTTAGAAAGTCTATCCACTATAACCCATACAGCGTCATGTCCTCTCTAGGTACGGGGAAAACCAGAGACAAAATCTATACTCACGTTTCCCCATGGCCACTCAGGTGCTGGAAGAGTTTGTAATAAACCTGCTAGATGTCTATTCTTAGACTTCACTTGTTGACAAGTCAAATATCTAGAAATATATTCTGCTATATCCTTCTTCATCCCTGATCACCAATAATTCTTTCTCAGCCCCCTATACATCTTATTATTACCTAGATGCATGAAATATACAGAATTATGAGCCTCCCTTAGTATCTCATTTCTCATCTCCACATCATTGGGAACACAAACTCAATACTCCAATACCACCATACCATCTTCTCTAATTCTAAACTCAATCAGCTCCCCACTCAATACTTCTTGTCTGATCTTCTTTATCCCTTCATCTCTACCCTGCATTTGTAATAAACTATCAATAATAGAATATTGTACCACCATATTTTCTGTCAATACTCCTCTATTATTGACACTCAACTGCATCCTCATTTTTCTTAATTCTATCATCAAGCTAGTACCATGACTCCTAACAGCAGCTAATCTCCTTGTAGCCTTTCTACTCAAAGCATCAGCTACTCCATTAGCTTTTCCTAGATGATAGTGAATTGTACAGTCATAATCACTAATCAACTCCATCCACCTCCTCTACCTCAAATTCAACTCTTTCTGGGTAGGAAAATGCGTCAAACTTTTATGATCAGTAAAAATTTCACAATTGGCTCTATACAGATGGTGTCTCCAAATTTTCAAAACGAAAACTATGGCAGCCAATTCTAAATCATGGGTCGGGTAATTCTTCTCATGGTTTTTCAATTGCCTAGATGCATAAGCTATAACTCTCCCATGTTGTATCAACACACATTCTAACCCCTGATGTGACGCATTACTATATACCACAAATCCTTCATCACCAGAAGAAAGCACTAATACAGGGGGGGTAGTTGTTTTTTCTTTCAAAAATTGGAAACTCCTCTCACATTCTTTTGACCACCTAAACTTCATTTCCTTCCTGGTCAATCTAGTCAATGGTCCAACAATCATAGAAAATTTTTGGATAAATCTCCTATAACAACCAACCAACCCCGAAAAGCTTCTAATTTCAGTTATATTCGTGGGTTTTTCCCAATTCAACACTGCTTCTACTTTCTGTGGGTCAATTGCTATTCCCTCTCCCGACACAACATGCCCCTAGAAAGATATTTCACTCAACCAAAACTCACATTTAGAGAACTTTGCAAATAATTTCTTTCTCCTCAGAATTTCCAACACTATCTCTAAATGTTAGACATGCTCCTCTTCGTTCTTGGAATATACCAGGATATCATCAATAAACACAATCACAAATCTGTCCAAGAATGGTTTAAACACCCGATTCATTAGATCCATAAATGCTGCAGGAGCATTAATCAACCCAAATAGCATCCTTAAGAACTCATGATGGCCATAACGTGTCCCAAAAGCAGTCTTAGGTACATCCCCTCTTTTATCCTCAATTGATGATAACTCAATCTCAGATCTATCTTAGAAAACACCCTAGCTCTCTGTAACTGCTCGAATAAATCATCTATCTTGGGCAAAGGATATCTATTCTTGATGGTGATTCTATTCAAATGTCTATAATCAATACACAACCTCATTGTCCTGTCTTTCTTCTTAACAAACAACACAGGGGCTCCCCAAGGTGACACACTAGGTCAAATAAATTGTTTATCTAGTAACTTCTGAAGCTGAACTTTCAACTCTCTCAATTCAGTTGGTGCCATTCTATAAGGTGCTATAGGTATGGGTGCTGATCCTATAATCTCTTCAATAGAAGACTCAATCTCCTTATTGGGAGGCAAACCAGACAACCCCTCAAGGAATACGTCAGAAAAATCTTTCACTACCAAGATTTCTTCTAACTTCCTACTTTCCTTGCTAGAATCCACCACATATACCAAATACCTCTCACAATCTTTCTTCAACCATTTACTAGCAGTTAAGGAATAAATAAAACAGTTAGCAAGTATCTTATGTTCTCCCTAAAAATTAAACTCTTCCTGTTAGGGTATCTTGAACACAACATTCTTCCTAAAACAATCTACCCAAGCATGATATGCAGATAACCAATTCATCCCCAGAATTAAATCAAAATCTGTCATATCTAAAGGCAATAAATCAACTTCAAATTCTCTGTCAGCCATATTAATCACACAACCTCGATAAATAGTCTTGATAATAACCCTATCTCCAGTAGGAACCTTAACAATAATCGCATGCATCAAAGAACTAGCACTATTATTAATAGATTTCATATAAATACTAGATGCAAAAGAATGGGTTGTACCAAGATCAATCAATAATTTAGCAGGTCTACCAAGGATAGATATCATACGCATAACAACATCAGGAGTAGCTTGTGCATTCTGTTGGGTCAATGTATAGACTCTGCTATCTTTGGACTGAAACTGGCTGCCACATCCTCTCTCAGCTATTGATCATCGACCTCTGTTCTGCACACTCCCTGATCCACCACCTCTCTCCATCGGTCTTCTCCCAATATTTCCAATGCTTACATCAGTAGATTTCCCCATTGGACAATCTACAACATGTCCTCCCTCAACACATATAAAGCATATCTGTGTAGGCCAATTCCGAGATAGAGGCCCCATCTGATTACATCTAAAGCAAACCATTGACTCTCGATCATATATCAGTTTACCACTTCCTCTCGGTGGCATACTTACTCATCTACCATAACTCACAATTCCTATAGTTTGTCTCCTAAATCCAGGGGTCCCATCGGTATTACTTTGAGCAATAGAAGTAATTACGCCCAAAATATAACGCGGTTGTTGTAGCACAGATTTGGGGTGTCGATTACACAGGGAAACAAATTAACTACAAAAAAGGTGTGAACCATAACACAAACAATAAAGATTTAAGTGAGAAAATATGAACTTTTGGTAATGAAGTAATTGTGTAAAATAGATTGTAAAATATAATAGGTAAACAACAAGGATCCGGGAATCCTTCCTAGGTTCGTTGCCCTATTCCTAACTTGATTCAGTTGTTTTAATCTCGATTGCGAGTTTCATATCCCAAACAAGCAATCGGTAAATATTCAATGAGCACATATATAAACCCTAATATGATTGTTATGAAATACTTTTTATTTTCGATTCATGCACACATGATCTATCCTATAGGTTTATCAAGAAACGACAATATATCTTTGTTGACAATATTGCAGTAATGGACAAACCTAAAGGCTAAATCTACCGGACTCAGTTATACCCAAATAAGCTTGACATAAGAAAAGCTTGACTAAATTTATATCAAGGAGAAAGATACAATCACTGGAATAGATAAAATCTTATAATTAGCTTAAAAAGTAAATCATAACAATGTTTTGACAATAAATTCCTATTACAACTAAATCAAATAAGGGAAGATAGGAAAAACTACACCTAGAGATTCATCTCTTCGCCTTACTTAGAGATTAGACGGCCATGGGGCTCCTCCTTGAGTCTTTGGACCCTCGTCCAGCCTCCAATTGATTCCTTTCTCTTAAACCCTAAGTGATCTATTTATAGTACAAAGGTCCAATGGTGTTTTCGGGATTAATCTATTGTTTAAATTCCTAATTAAGTTTTAACTCGGAGATATAACATCGTGTGCGCGCTGTGGTGCTCCTTTATGGGCGCTGCGGTGTTGGCTTCAGCTTTGGTTGGGTGTGCTTCTGGACTCAAAGTACTTGAAAATGCACTGAAATAAGTCAATGATCCAATAATATAACTTTAGAGTTATTAGCATATAAAAGTGCAATAAAGACCGAGATCAATCCTAAAATGCTAACAATTAAACACTGTTGAGATGCATTTTATGGTTCTTATCACAACCCCCAACTAGCTTATTGCTAGTCCCTAGCAATTCAAGCAAAAACAAAGGATGAATTCTACGGTGGGAATTAAAAACATAGTAAAGCAATGCTAGCGTTGAACCAAGAGTAATTCATTTTTTTTTTGTCTAAAAAATTGCACACAACATACAGCACATAGAATTATTAAATATCACTCAAAGTCAAAAAGTAATCCAATCATCAATCTTAAATCGTTATTGACTATGATGTTTTTAGTATAAATGTTCTGTCAATTATTTGAGTAGAATCTTATGATTGATTGTGTTTAAATTGTTCTGTTGGATATTCCTTGTTTTTCATCTGATGGATACATAAAATCATTTTCGATTAAATTGGATTTCCTTTGTGATTTGTTAAAAGCGGATACATTGGACGCTTTTGGTTTAATTGATATATTTTTTTTTTGTTTTAAGTTAGATTCATAGAATGTTTTGATAGACTATTTTTACATGAAGATATATGCTTAGCTTTGGTGGGGTGGATTCAGATACCTTAGTGTTTTTATCATTAGTTTTTAAATCAATTTAATTTAAGATTATATTTCTTTTGCAAAAATACAACTCAAAATTCGGAACTAGGTTAAGATAAGTTTAGTTTAGATAAAATTACATTTTCACAACGCAATTTCCTGTGGATTCGACCTCGCACTTGCACAACACTATATTGCAAACGACTCGTGTGCTTGCGAGTAATTTAAAACTCACAACAACATCAATCACAAATCAAGCTCCATAGGCTTACTTTTCCAATCACTCTCCACTATTGTAGAAAAAATCAGTACGTTGGATCAATAGGTCTTTACTAAGCTTGTAACGTTAGGCTAAGGTAAAGGTTAAGAAAGAACAAGAAGGATTCAACAAGTAAAAGAACTTAATCTCTTAGTTTTGAACACAACTCTTTAAGTACTGGATAACCTTACTTCAATACCCAACTCTTCCAACCATTTTCCGAGCATTTCTTTCAACAAATCACCATTTTTTTTTCTTTCTTTGCCATAATTCACTTTTTTTTTTTGGCACATAAGACCATTCACCTCCTTTTTCATCATTTTTTTTTCACAACCCCCAACTTATCTCTTTTCATGTATTTGGGCTATGGTAATAATATATATTTTTTTCTCATACTTTCATCCTTACTCCTCGTGAGTGCTTCTCAACAAATGTGTATAACTAAGTTCTTTTAAAAGGAAGCTAAGGATAAAATATTTTAGACTCATAACGGTGAGTAAATGGGCTATTGAAAGAAACAAGGCTCAAATTCTTTTTCAAGAAAAAGGCTCAAATGGGTGACTAGTGATAAATATTGCAATGGTAAGTTTGGAAGGCTCAAACGGTTCAAAAATGGCCTATATCATATCCTAAGTAGTGTGCATTCTAGAAATTCGCCTCAAGTGATTATCAAATAAGTTCTAGAGCTTATCGAGACTGTAAAAGTATTCATAAAACAATCACACATACAACTTCTCTAAATGTTTTAGACTAATCATGCATTCTTATCGTAAACTAGAATTTTAAACCAAGTGAAGGTTGATACTTAAATTAATTTCAAACCGAAGCAAGATTTAACTTCTTCTAAATACTATATGTTATCTCAATTTAGGCTCATATCATTGACATGTGAATAAAATCTAAGGCTTAACACAACGCATGCTAAAAACAAACAAAAAAGGAAAATGACACCAAACAGTTCAATGAAAAACAGGAATATGTTTCCTTCACTCCCAACTTAAAGTAGGCATTGTCCTCAATGTGAAAAAAAAGATAATGAAACTCCCTTTGTAGCCAAAAGTGCACAGAAGCTGAAAATTGTGCACCATCATTTGAACTGCGTCGTATATTTGTCCCTGAAAAAGAAATACGAAAGTAAAACTGGAAAACAGCAAAATAATAACAATAAATAAGAAAAAGAAATATGAAAAACAGTAAAAATAAAAGGATGTGTTGTGGGTTGCCTCCCATGAGCGCTAAGTTTTACGTCTTCAGCCAGACACTCTTATTCCCTCATAGACAAACATAGGTTGAATGCACCAGCCACTGCTTCATTGCCAAATTCAGTGCTTGTATGCTTTGGAGAGGCCTCAAGGATGTCATTAGTAACATCTGCAAATTCTAGCTTGATATATGCTCTTGTGAAGCCATGGGTGAGGGTGGACTCTAATGCATTAAGGTGCTGTAACTTTTCCATGAATGAGTCAATCATGCATGCTTGGGAGGTTTCGTCCACATCCTCTGATTTTTTCATTGTTGGGATGTATAATAACTTACCACTTAGTGTCTCAGTGGCATTCACCTCTTTTATATTCTGTTGCACTAGGTGGTGACCATGGGGTGTGGACTGAGCTTGCGAAGGGAACTTACCTCACTCAGTCACACTTAAGTAGCTCATCAACTTGGACACTTGGCTCTTTATCTCTTTATTTTCTTCAACAGCCCGCGTAATTAAATATTGAAGTCTTTGATTAGTCTTACCCCGTGCCTCAATAAAAGCATGTAAAGTGTCTTCTAAAGAACTCCTAAAAGATACATGTGCATGATATGGTTTAAGATATGGTGCAGGGGGTTGTGCAAGTTGCTGCTTTTCAGACTTCCAGCTGAAATTGGGGTGATTTTGCCATTCCGGATTATAAGTATCAGAGAAGGGTGCCAAAGGCTTCTTGTACATGCTTAAGGAATTACATTGTTCCTTATACATCCTTCTCATTTCAGCAAATGTGGGGCACTCTTGGGCGAGATTATCTACCCCGCCACACACAAAACATGGTTCAAAATATTTTGCATGATTAGCTACGTGTGTTGGCTTTAAGCTCTTAGTCTTTAACACCAGTAGTTCCCTAGTAAGCATCTCGACCTTGGCCCTAAGGTTATCCTCTTCCCTAAGAAGGTAAATTCCACCACCATTTAGGTTCTCTACAGGTCGTGACCTATTTGTGCTTTCAGTAGCACTAGGTTCAGTCCAAGTGTGAGCTTTTTTAGTAAGCTCATTGAGGTACTCTATGGCCTCATCAGGATCTTTCTCCAAAAACTCACCATTACACATCATCTCTACAAATTGGCACTCTCTATATGTAAGTCCCTCATAAAAATAGCTCACTAAGTGCCAACTCTCATACCCATGGTGAGGGCACATACTCATCAACTCTTTAAATCTATCCCAAGATTGATACAAAGTCTCGCTGTCCTTTTATGCAAAGGTGGAGATTTGCCTTTTTAAAGCATTGGTCTTATGTTGGGGAAAGTATTTGTTAAAGAAAATTCGAGTCATCTCAGTCCACGACCTAATAGATCGTGGTCTTAGTGAGTATAGCCAACTCTTAGCTCTATCCTTCAAAGCGAAAGGAAAGAACTTAAGCCTCACAATGTCATCGGTTTCATCTTGACTATGAAAAGTGGCGACTACTTCCTCAAATTCTCTAATGTGCACATATGGGTTTTCATTGTCCAAGCCATGAAACGTAGGCAGTAATTGTATCATCCCTGTTTTAAATTCTAGATGGCGAGCGTTGGCTGGAAACATGATACATGATGGTGTGGCTGTGCGTGTAGGGTGGAGATAATCCTGAAGTATTCTAGCAACATTCTCGTTAGGGTTATCGACCATGTTAAAAATCCTCTAAATTCTCTTATGGGGATGCACTATGGTTTGATCTAGCTGAGGTTTCACTAATGGACGTGGAAGGAGAGGGTAATTCTATTTCGGGTCCTCTAATGAATCTACCTAGCAAATCTCTCGGCCTATGCATACACCAAATAAGTCAGAGGGAAATAAATAAATGGAAAAAAAAATCAAAAAATCAAATGAAAGAGAAAAGATCAATAATAAATAAAAATACTATAAAAAGAAAGAAGAAAAAAAATTGTAGCAAGCTAAAAGAGGGAACGAAGTTACTGCCTTTTAGAAATTGCTGAAAGAAAAACTATCTACAAATCTTCTACCGTCTTGTCTGAGAGTTGACAATCTTCTTTGTACTTAAGCGCGTTTCCCCGGCAACGGCGCCAAAATTTGATTACACCCAAAACATAACGCGGCTGTTGTAGTACAGCTTTGGGGTGTCGATTCCACAGGGAAACAAGTTAACTACAAAAGAAGGAGTGAACCATAACACAAAAGATAAAGATTTAAGTGAGAAAATATGAACTTTTGTTAATGAAGTAATTGCGTAAAATAGATTGTAAAATATAATAGGGAAACAATAAGGATCCGAGAATCCTCCCTAGGTTCGTTGCCCTATTCCTAACTTGATTCAGTTGTTTTAATATTGATTGCGAGTTTCACATCCCAAACAGGCAATCGGTAAATATTCAATGAGCATATATATAAACCCTAATTTGATTGTTTTGAAATACTTTTTATTTTCGATTCATGCACACATGATCTATCCTATAGGTTTATCAAGAAACAACAATATATCTTTGTTGACAATATTGCAGTAATGGACAAACCTAAAGGCTAAATCTACCAGACTCAGTTATACCCAAACAATCTTGACATAAGAAAAACATGACTAAATTTATATCAAAGAGAAAGATACAATCACCGGAATAGATAAAATCTTATAATTAGCTTAAAAAGTAAATCATAACATTGTTTTGACAATAAATTCCTATTACAACTGAATCAAATAAGGGAAGATAGGAACAACTACACCTAGAGATTCATCCCTTCGCCTTGCTTGGAGATTAGACGGCCATGGGGCTCCTCTTTGAGTCTTTGGACTGTTGTCCAGCCTCCAATTGATTTATTTCTCTTAAACCCAAAGTGATCTATTTATAGTACAAAGGTCCAAGGGTGTTATTGGGTTTAATCTATTGTTTAAATTCCTAATTAAGTTTTAACTCAAAGATATAACATCGTGTGCGCCCTGCGGTGCTCCTTCATGGGCGCTACGGTATTGGCTTCAGCTTTGGTTGGGTGTGCTTCTGGACTCAAAGTACCTGAAAATGCATTGAAATAAGTCAATGATCCAATAATATCACTTTAGAGTTATTAGCATATAAAAGTGCAATAAAGACCGAGATCAATCCTAAAATGCTAACAATTAAACACTGTTGAGATGCATTTTATGGTTCTCATCACAACCCCCAACTAGCTTATTGCTAATCCCTAGCAATTCAAGTGAAAACAAAGGATGAATTTTACGGTGGGAATTAAAAACAAAGTAAAGCAATGCTAGCATTGAACCAAGAGTAATTCATTTTTTTTGTCTAAAAAATTGCACACAACATACAGCACATAGAATTATTAAATATCACTCAAGTAAAAAAGTAATCCAACCATCAATCTAAAAATCGTTATTGACTCTTAACATCCATTAATCTGAACACCTGGATAATTTTATGCACAAAATTCATGAATACAAGTCTTGGCCTCTAAGGACATAATAAATTGCGTGACATCAATCACAAATCAAGCTCAATAGGCTTACTTTTCAAATCACTCTCCATTATTGTAGAAAAAATCACACTACATTGAATCAATAGGTCTTTACTAAGCTTGTAACGTTAGGCTAAGATAAAGGTTAAGAAAGAATGGGAAGGATTCAACAAGTAAAAGAACTTAATCTCTTAGTTTTGAACACAACTCTTTAAGCACTGGGTTCAATACCCAACTCTTCCAACCATTTTTCGAGCATTTCTTTCAACAAATCACCATTTTTTTTTTCTTTCTTTCTTCTTTCTTTGCCATAATTCACATCTTTTTTTTTATTTTTTATTTTGGCACATAAGACCATTCACTTCATTTTTCATCATTTTTTTTTCACAACCCCCAACTTATCTTTTTTCATGTATTTGGGCTATGGTAGTAATATATTTTTTTTCTCATACTTTCATCATTACTCCTCTTGAGTGCTTCTCAACAAATGTGTATAACTAAGTTCTTTTAAAAGGAAAGTAAGGACAAAATATTTTAGGCTTATAAAGGTGAGTAAATGGGCTATTGAAAGAAACAAGGCTCAAATTCTTTTTCAAGAAAAAGGCACAAATGAGTGACTAGTGATAAAGATAGCAATGGTAAGTTTGGAAGGCTCAAATGGTTCAAAAATGGCCTATATCATATCCTAAGTAGTGTGCATTCTAGAAATTTACCTCAAGTGATTATCAAATAAGTTCTAGAGCTTATCGAGACCGTAAAAGTATTCACAAAACAATCACACATACAGCTTCTCTAAATGTTTTAGACTAATCATACATTCTTACCGCAAACTAGAATTTTAAACCAAGTGAAGATTGATACTTAAATTAATTTCAAACCAAAGCCAAATTTAACTTCTTCTAAATGCTATATGTTATCTCAATTTAGGCTCATATCATTGACATGTGAATAAACTCTAAGGCTTCACACAAAGCAGGCTAAAAACAAACAAAAAGGAAAATGACACTAAGCAGTTCAATAAAAAACAGGAATATGTTTTCTCCACCCCCAACTTAAAGTAGACATTGTCCTCAATGTGAAAGCAAAAGATAAGGAAACTCCCTTTGTAACCAAAAGTGCACAGAAGCTGAAAATTGTGCACCACCATTTGAACTGCGTCGTATATTTATCCCTGAAAAAGAAATACGAAAGTAAAACTGGAAAACAACATAATAATAATAATAAATAAGAAAAAGAAATATGAAAAACAGTAAAAATAAAAGGATATGTTATGGGTTGCCTCCCATGAGCACTAAATTTTATGTTTTCAGCCAGACACTCTTATTCCTTCCTAGACAAACATAGGTTGAATGCACCAGCCACTGCTTCATTGCCAAATTCAGTGTTTGTGTGCTTTGAAGAGGCCTCAAGGATGTCATTAGTAACATCCGTAAATTCTGGCTCGATATATGCTATTGTGAAGCCATGGGTGAGGGTGGACTCTAATGGATTAAGGTGTTAGACCTTTTCCATGAATGAGTCAATCATGTATGCTTGGGCGGTTTTGTCCACATCCTTTGATTTTTTCGTTGTTAGGATGTGTAATAACTTACCACTTAGTGTCTCAGTGGCATTCACCTCCTTTATATTCTGTTACACTAGGTGGTGACCATGGGGTGTGGACTGAGCTTGAGAAGGATACTTACCTCGCTCAGTCATACTCAAGTAGCTAATCAACTTGGACACTTGGCTCTTTATCTCTTTATTTTCTTCAACAGCCTGCGTAATTAAAGATTGAAATCTTTGATTAGTCTTACCCTGTGCCTCAATAAAATTATGTAAAGTGTCTTCTAAGAACTCCTAAAAGATACATGTGCATGATATGATTCAAGATATGGTGCAGGGGGT